>JAJHSJ010000009.1:3392445-3665499 GCA_021015155.1 Magnolia officinalis
ATTGGTGTTGGGTCACTAGCCAAACCACGTCCCACACTCACTCCACAGTCCCTGCCAGTTCAACTAACGAGTCCGATATGAGATCATCATTTTTTGGTAAGGGCCGTCTCATATTAATTATAACTGATCAGCTACATCCGTCTGTAAGCTAACTTAGTACACGGCCTCCATCCTTCCCCAGAAGTATCAACTACAAACATATCCAGTCCATTTAAATGGTGGACACCATTATGATGATGATCTAAAAAGAAAAATTCATCCGATCCGTCCATCAGACTTGCTGCAAAGTCAAACTCAATGGATGGACGATGATCTAACTTGAAGAACAAGTACGGCCAACCTAATAACTGGATTGGAGTTATGGTTATTAAAGGCGACCATGAGATCCACTGTTTAAATGGCACGGATGTTCTGGCCGTATGAAATTTTTGAAGGGAAAGATGGTGCTGCGTGCTAAATTAGCGTACATCCTGCTGCAGGTGATCAGTTCTCCCAAACAGCCCCTGAATACAGCCACGTGTTTTCCACAGGCCGTCCCAATCGTGTAAACATGGGGCCAAACCACGGGGATAACCTAACGAAAAAAACCAAGTTAATCTACCCTACGCGGCTTCGGTGGATCCCTGATTGTGGGGCCCACCTTTATGTATTTTAACTTGCATCCACACTGTCCATACGTTTTTACAGCTCATTTTAAGACATTAACCCAAAAAATGAAGTAGATCCAAATATCAGGTGGACCACACCATAGGAAACAGTGGTGATTGATTATTAAAAACTTTTTGTGGGCCACAATAGTTTTGGATCAAGCTAATATTTGTGTCTCCTTTCATCCAGATCTTTGTAACCTTCTCAATAGGTTGGATGGAAAATAAACATTTCTGTGGCCCTAAAAAGTTTTTAATGGTGCATATTCAATCACCACTACTTCCTATGGTGTGGTCCACCTAGGCTTCAAAGTAAACTTTCAAAACCGATGGACGGCTTGGATGTAAGGAACATAGATCAATGTGGGCTTCACAGTCAGGATCCGCCAACATCGCCAATGGTTTTACTGTGTTGGTCACATTTGATGATTTGACGGTCCTGATGTTCGGCCCAGGTCCACACCTTGCCCCCGTATCGGATGTTGCATGCTGGGGTGAAAGAAAGGAAATTCGACTGGTGCAGTCATTTCTTTCCTGCCACCGTTTTTCATGCTTGGGACATCCGATCCGTCGAAAAGGTGGGCAGTACCGTTATGATCAGTTGGTGAGAAATGAAGCAGATCCTCTTGTTGGGTGGGCCACACCAGTACAACGTCATATAACGGCTACGGTCAGATTACCGAAGGAAATTGTAATTTCCCAGGTGGGCCATACGGATCAGTGTAAGACCTCTTGAGGAGGTATGCCCCAACATGGATCGCTCATGGATGTTTTTTTTTTTTTTTTCTTTAGTGGTGATCCTAACCGTTGAAATGAAACACGTCGTCAATTTTATGTTTTAGCTTCCCCTGGTTCCAATGGCCTGTCCACCGTGAGGCCCATCTCTAAACGGTTTTGATCATTTCTGGGCATGGCCCACCAGTAAATATCAGATTCACTGGGAGTGGATTCTATCTGGCCGGGTTAACACCGAGCTCGATTAGGCCGCGACCGTGGGGCCCACCTTGATGTATGTGTATATATCTACGCCGTCCATCCATTTTGCCAGCTCATTTCAGTGCATGGACCCAAAAATGAAGCAGATCGAAATCTAAGGTAAACCATACAAGAGGAAACTGTAGTATTTGAATGCTTGTGGGCTACAAAAGTTCTGGAACATGTTGATTTTTGAGTATTCCATTCATTCAAGTGTTTGTGACCTAATCAACAGTTTGGATGTTAAATAAACATTACAGTGGGCCCCAGAAAATTTTAACGGTAGGTCTTTAATTACCACTGTTTCTTATGGTGTCGTCCACCTGAGATTTGGATCTGCATCCTTTATCTTTAGATCCCTAACATGAGCTTAAAAGACGGATGGACGGCATGGATCTACAACACATACAATAAGGTGGGCCCCACTATCACGGCCTGACCGAATCCGCTCCCAAATTCACTGTAGCATTGTGTGGACGACAAGTCAAAAAGACCGGCTGCTTTGAGGACTACGTTAGCTCTCCACTCACGCCCATTTGGCACATGTGCGGGATCCCAACCGTGTATCCACGTGTGAATAAATGGACGGTTATGGAAATCTGATCCATGGTCAACATGATACAACACACCACCGGCCCACCTGCGACCCGAATGACCGGATTTTTGGACCCGAAACATTCATGGTAGTACTACTCGGCGTTTAATGCAATCCCGTACTCGTTCCGCGGAACATGCAATGTTCGGCCGAGCGAAACGTGATGTGCGCGTTTTAGATCGATGAGAACAGAGCATGCCTCCAAAATCATCCTAACCGTGTGATTTTGGCCGTTGAGTTTTGATTGCTGACAAATTTCACAATTGGACGGCTGCGAATCATTCGATCAGTCCATTTACATGCTACGCTCCATCCACAGTTTTGGCCCACCGTTTAAACGTGATACACGTGCATGCCGCGTAGTACTGACCAGCTGACCCTCGCATAAACAGTAGAAAGCGTGTGCACCAGCTGAGCCTTGCACAGACGCGGCTTCGGTGGATCTGGGGAACCACCGAGCTCAGTAGTTTCGGGACGGTGGGCCCACCTTGATGTATATGTTTTATATCCACGCCGTCCATCAGCTTTTCTACTTCATTTTGAGTCATGAGCCCAAACATGAAGAAGATATAAATACCAGGTAGACCACAACGCAGGAAACAATGGTGATTAAAAGTCCATTAAAAACTTTTGTGGGCCCTACAAGTTTTGGATCAAGCCGATATTTGTGTTTTCCCTACATCAAGCTCCTATTAACCTTATCAACAGGTTGGATGGCAAATAAACATAACGGTATGCCCTAGGAAGTTTTAAACGGTAGAAGTTCTATCACCATTGTTTCCTCTGGTGTGGTCCACCTGAGATTTTGATCTGTTTCATTTTTTGGATTATGAACTAAAATAATCTTTAAAAACGGATGAACAGCATGGATATAAAAACAAAAGCATCCAATTGGGCCGTACTGCCCCGGAACCAACCAGCATGGTGGTTCCCCGGATCCACCGAAGCCGCGTCCGCCTGCACATATGCAGTTGTTGGCATTTATGATGAGCCGAAAGGTGGGCCCCACTTTCATAGCAGTTGGTAGGCCACGCTTAGATAATCAGAATCTGACCAATAATCGAACATCATGATGAATGGTGGAATGAAGGATTAGTTTATTTTACTCATCATTACTTTTTTTGGTGCGACAACAACATCTCTCAGAGCACGAGTTATAGTTTTCCCACTTGCATCCGTTCGTACTCCAATCGATCCATCTTAACCGTCAGTTGAGACAAGAACACATTTGAAAGACTAACATGCAAAAATTGCGCTGATGAGATGATCCTATCCGTCCTTGATTTGGCTTTGTTTTCTACAGCTATCCCTCTTCCAAGCCTTAGATGGGATGGATTTGATTTTACCTAAAACAAGCAATTACTTGTAAGTAAACCATGGCGGGCATATTTTGTACGAAACAATCTTGGCCATCCATTCTAGTGGCCATTGATCAAATGGTTAATATTTGCCAGATTGGTGTGCCATTTGCATGAAAAATGTGAGTATGGCATATTGAATGATATGGAATGATATGGATCGAAGGAGTTGACTATGTATGGGTCCCAATGCAACTAAGAACATTATAAATTAAGAGTTAGGGCTGACGTTCCGGGGTGGGTTCAACCCAATGGACCCATGACTGACTCGACATCGGGTTGAGCTTGGGCAGGATGTATCTCGAACTTAGGATATACAAACACCTACTCAATAAAACTTGGGTTGGCTGAGGTATCAGTTTGCCTGGCCCAACTCAAACACAATCAATATATAAATTACTTATGAAGTAAAATTGAGCAGATCACTTCTACTGAAAGCACGAGAGATTCCAATGTTGTCAGGTTTCATTGGTCTGTATCATTTCCAATGACTCCAGAAAAGAGTTGCATTAGCATATTTGACATGTGGCACTTAAAGCTAGAGAGCGGTACCCACACCAGATAACAGCACTAATCATGTTGATGTCTCATGGGTGGGCCCAGCTAGAATTCAAATGGACCTCACCAATCGCCAAATGTCCATTCTTGTATATATCAATCGCATGTACATAACTGGATTCAAGTCGAGCTGGGCACAGCTTCGCTTAGTTAGGCCAGTAGCTAACCCTAGAGCAAATTTGACTCGGTCATCGGGCCTGTCTTGCTAGCTCGACTTGAATCCCAAGCTTGTCTTGATAGCTTGGCTTGGTTCAATCAGTAACTTGAGTCAATTCAAGCGGAGTTCAAGTCTCCTAATCATTTTTTTAAACAGGTAAAATACGTTATCAATTTCTCATATAATATAAAACAATAATAATATTTTACATGTATTTCATTGAAACACTTATAGAGCAGCATCAAAATTAAACACTCAGGCAAGCAACATCAAAATCAAACAACTAACATATCATTTCTTTCCTTGCCAATGATTTGTTGAGTCATTTCATCAAACATTCAACGACGAGCATTCAAATCAAAATAACAGAGTCACTGAGTTGATTCCATCCGCGTATGTTTGAGTTGAGGTTCAATCTAAGTTGAGTCAAGCGCGGGCAAGCTCGAACTCAACTCAAATTTTATTCGAGTTTCAAAAACCAACTCAACTCAATTTGAATCCAATTTTGAGCCGATGTGAGCCTAGCTTTTCTGAGTCCAATTGAGCGAACTGAGAGGCCTAACTCGACTTGTGTGTGCGGTTGCTAAATCTAGACCGATCCAATGGGTTGTACGGCAGATAGAAACGACGTACAACACCCAAGTTACTTGGGGTCCATCTTGTTGTAAATGTAAGATCCACTCTGTCCATCAGGTGTTAAATTTCATATTAACCGTACATAAAAGATATCAGATTGATTACAATAATAAATGGTCTACGACAATGGGAACAGTGTAAAATTGTGCCTAAAGCCTCGCCTCAGGTTTTGATCAGGATGATTTTTATTTTTATTTTGTATATTTCATTCATCCTGTTGATTCAGACCGACCTGATGAAATATACACTCCATGATTGCCCAGCACACGAACATATGGTTGGTGTCGTCATTTTTCAATGTGGCGTGGCCCACATGAGTGGTGGATGCAGATGATATTTCGTATTAGAATTTACAATCCAGGACCTCACCTGATGGACGGATTGGATCTAATATATATATATATATATATATATAGCATGGTGGGCCCTAAAGAACTTTGGTGTTTTAGTCGCTGTGTCTGCCGTTCGCTCGAACATAAATATCTATTTCCTGCTTCTCATCAAGCCATATTTGGTATTATTGCGGAATTCCAAGGGTAGTTTCGTCTTATGAATATTTCTGCTTATGCGCGGTAATTAGTTATAAGTTGCGAGTTCGTTTTTCATCTGTTGCGATGTAGGACCAGTGTGTGTCACCGTCTACTGGGACCCACATACTGATTGAACCAAAGGTTGTAACCGTCCACATTGTTTAATCTAGGCTGTAATGACTACCTTAATAAATTTACACTGAGACGATAATCGCGAGCATCACTTTCTGTAGATGAAATTAGAGCAGTGTAAATAAAGTTTTCAATGGCCTGTATTTCACTCCAAATGACAATGGACGGTTCAGATCCATGGATTATTTTGGTATGTGGGGCCCAGTGGATGGCGAAGTAAACTGGATCTCGAATCTAGACAGAGGCAAACGAACTCTTTAGATTGCCATCCCTAGGAACGGGATGTAGATTGCGTCCTGTCCACGCCCATCTCTACCCATGAACGGGCAGATTTGTGCGGGTCCCACCGTGATGAATCTGTTTATCCATGCCGTTCATCCCTTTTCTCTTATCATTTCAAGGAACGAACTATAAAATGAAGTAGATCCAACGATCAATTGGAGCAACGCTAAAGTGGACCATACCACATATGACTTGTATTTAATGCAACGAAAGATGGCTTGGATTTAATGCTTTTTTGCATTTAATGCAACCCAAGGTTACTAATTGGTGTGGTCCACTTGAACCTTTGATCTATCTTATTTTTGAGATCCTAACTTAAAATGATCTTAGAAAAGAGATGGACGGAGTGGATAAAGATATACATCAACGTGGGCTCCACACAGATCTGCGCGTTACTAGTTAGGGACGAGCGGGGTAGGATGTAATCCGCTTCCGTAGGGACGGTGCATTTTTTCCCAGCGCCGTGGTCTGTAATATGCGTTGAACACAGCTCACAACTCGTCCGACACGCATGGGGCATGCATGGGTGATCCATACCATCCAAATTGAGGAAAATGTTTAATGAATAATAATAACCTATGATCATACTGATTAGATGATCTTAACCATCGTTTCACTTGCTGGGAGCTGTGAAGGTTTTTTCCTCCACCTGAACGGTTAAGATCTTTCAACCTGTGCCATTTTATGGTTAGACTCCATCCAAGAAAACGCCCACGATGGTCGGCCAGGATTGCCGATCAGCTACACCAGATGAATGATTTATAGTTTCCACCATGATCGAGTTGTGTGAAACTTATATGCTCGAACTTATCCTACAAAATTATCAGGTGCAGCAGCTGTATCGTGACTTAAGATAAAGCCACTTCTTTCATACAAAAGTTTCTAATACGTAGGATATCCTAACCATAGAAAATGTGACCCACGCCATCATGATTACTTACTACAAGTATCAAACTGATCTACTCTATGATGGACCAGTTCAGTGAATCAGAGCTATCCATTGGCAATGATGTTCTCTCCAGATGTATTTCTTCCTTCTGGATCCGTCAGATTATTGTACCAGGTAGAATTACCATGGGACGGTCCACATTTTGTACGGATGTGATATTATATAATGTTCATCGTGCTGTTGGTTAAAGTAGCTGTATCATAACTTATGATGCAGCTGCTGTATCTGCTTATTTCTCATTTTTAAATCTCTGCTTCAGAAACTGCAGACGCTGATGCTGGTGCTTTAGACACGTGCACAGGCTAGTGGGTCCCACCTATCGGCACGACTGGACGTGTCACGCGCCGCAGCTTTCTGTGAATTTGAGAAGGATTTACCGTCACATGGCCTGCCGTTTTCTGAACGCTGAGGAATGCAATGATCATGCCCATGCACTTTCCACACGTGCCGACGTGGGTCAACTGCGTCAGATCCGAGCCACTCATAGTATGGCCTTGGCCCCCATTTTTCGGCCAATCTCCACATTAGATGGACCACATGCGTACAAAAGAAATGAACGGTGGAAAAAGTTAGCTGCCGGTTTACAATCAACGTACATATTTGGCCCTGCCGATTTTCCCAGACAAAACTACGAGGTGGGGCCCACAGGATAAGCAACTCTGATCCCAGATACGTGTGCCACAACGTCACACGTGGCGAGTGGGATGCACCAAAACAAGTGCAACTGGTGATTGTTTACTGTGGAGATGACCCTTTCGAAAAAGCGTAGTCCGACGTGATCGCGTGCACCTTGAACGGAAGCGGATTGTGTTCTGCGTAACAAGCGCACTGAGAAAACTCTGTAGGGCAAACAATGACGTAGTTGTTTAATCCACGCCGTCCATCCGTTTTTTCAGATCATTTTACGATCTTAAACCATAATTGAAGTATATTCAAAACTAATGTGGACCACACCACAGGAAACAGTGGAAATTGAATACCAACCGTTGAAAACTTCTTTTGGGGCCAGAGATGTTTCGGATCAAGCTGTTAGTTTTGTTTTTCCTTCATCCATTTCTGTGTGCCCTTATGAATAGGTTGGATGATAAATAATCATAACTGTAGGCCCTAGGAAGGTTTCAACGGTGGGTTTTCTATGGTGTGGTCCACTGCTTTGGATATGCTTCAATTTAGGCTCATACTCTACAACGATCTGTTAAAATGGATGGACGGCGGATAAGACACATGCATCGCGACGGGCCCCACAGAGTATATTCAGCGTACTGAGTTACTCTGTACGCAATCCACACTGGCTTGGTGAACCCCACTTGATGAACAGCCTGGATCTCGAAAAGACGCCGCGTGTTGCAGATGCAAGTAGCGCAGATTTCGGTTGTGTTGTCTCGCGAGTAGCTCCTACGTTACATGTGCACCCTCTAATTTCAGACGGATGCTTGCTAGAATAGTCCCTACGTATAGCCTTTGTATCTGAGGTAATATTTCAGTGATCCGGACCGTTTATATAATGGGACTCACATCGAATGGTTTATATCAATGTGATAAAAACTACTAAATGAAATATTCTGACGATTCGATCATTTAATTCTTTTCCTTTGAATATGGACGGTATCTTTCGTATTTATCGAATTGAATAAAAAATTCAATATAAGAGTTTTAATGTTTATATAAAAAGCAGGAATCACAGATTAACGGTTCAGATCACTTGAAAAAGACCTCTATCGAATATCCAAAGTCCCTACGTATCCTTTTACAATAGAGATGTATTGTAGGAAACCACTTTCAGACAAATGCTGTGAGGCTGCCGAGGCGTTGGAAATGACAGCAGTCTATTTCACTTTCCTCTCACTTCACCTTGGCGAGTTAATATTTACACCCTTTCACTCGGAAACGGATTGGCTACTCCCCATGCCACCAGCTCCGTGGCTGATGGTCGGTGCTCTGTGTGCCTTACCATGATGTATTTGTTTCATCCATTCTGTTCATCCATTTTTAAAGATGATGTTATCGTTTGATCCCAAAATTTAGAGGAATATAAACCTCATGTGGACCATACCACATGAAAACAATAGCGATTGGATATCCACCATTAAAATCCTCCTAAGGCCTACTATACTTTTTATTTGACATCCAATCTGTTGATTAAGTCATACAGTCCCAGATGAAGAGAAAAAACAAAGATCATCTTGATCCAAAACTTTTATTGCCCCCAAAATGTTTTTAATGGTCAACCCTTATTCAACACTGTTTCCTGTAATGTGGTCCACTTGAGATTTTAATATACATAATTTTGAATAGTGTAAAATGATCTGCAAAAATAGATGGACGGTATGGATGAAACACATATATCATGGTGGGACCCACATAGCACCGACCATAAGCCATTGGCTGGTGTCAGGGGGAGTAGCCAATCCGTTTCCCTTTCACTTTTGGTGGGATATGGGGACCATATCGCAGCTACCTTACCGTCGTAGATTCCATCTTATATGGATGTTCATCTGCGCCGTTCATATTTTGAACTCTATGAATCGGGGACCATCCTAGGATTTTTTTGTTGGATGGATGATTGTGTGTGAAGATAAATTTGGAATAATGAAAAGAAAAATTTTTAACGGCTTACATTCAAATCCAAGAGTCAAATGGTTAGGATCATCATGGAAGCATGGTTACAGGACCATAACTTCTACAAGGTAGTATTGAGAATATCAACCGTTAAGATGTTTATAAGCCAATCTAAAACCCTTCATAAGGACATTTCCCTGGGATGACCTGGGATGAAATAAAAAAAAAGAAATTGCTAGCCTGATCCAAAACTTATGTGGCCCCAGGAATGTTTTACCGGTGAGGATTCAATCCCGATAGTTCTCTGTTGTGTGGCCTACTTAAGTTTTGGATCTGCCTATTTATTTAGCTCATGTCCTGACATGAACTCGCAAAATGGATGGAGGGGTGGATTTCTCACTAACGTTTTGGTGGGCCCCACCGAAGGTTATTCCTGCGGTCGGGGTTGGCAGACGCGTCCCATGGTGGGCGCTCCACGTACTAAATGAATGGATGAGGGTAGGTCAAACACGTAAGACATGCTCTTTTCGTGGTTTGCTGGCCCTCGATCACACTTACACGCATAGATGTGCTCACATGACACGTGTCATCTGGAAGGCAGCGCTCCGGGAGCGGATTCAGTGGGGGCAAAAACGAGTTCGGTCATGCCGCCACCATGGCCCACCTTGATGTATGTGTTGTATATCCATGCCGTCCATCCATTTTGCCAGTTTATTTAAGGGCATGCGCCCAAAAGCTGAAACAGATCTAAATCTCAGATGGACCACACCACAAGAAAGAGGTGATTGAACGCCCACCATGAAAACTTCCTAGAGTATGTTTATTTACCATCCAAACGGTTGATAAGGTCACACAGACCTGGATGAAAGGAAATCTCAAATATCAGATTGATCCAAAACTCATGTAACCCACAAGCATTCAATCACGATTGTTTCTTGTGGAATGCTCACATGTTATTTGGATCAGCTTCATTAAGGTTGCATGCCCTAAAATGCACTGGGAAAACAGATGGACGGCATGGATATACAACACATACATCAAGGTGGGCCCTCACAGCCTGACCGAATCCGCTCCCGGGCGCTCCGGTGCAAAAATCAAACCAGTCCTGCTCCTGCGGTGGATCCTCTGTGGCAGGACATTACGAGCCGTTCAGAGTTTTTAAACCGGGTGGCCCACTTGATGAATAGATCAGACCCGTTATTGCACCAGATCATTTTCACGGTGGGCTCACCTTAAACACCGATCAGATGCTCCCCTCACACGCTAGGATAGCACGTGTGCACGTGTCAAGCTGCATGTGGATGGGGTGAGGTGGAAATAGTTATTTAAATTTTGTTGAGTCCACACTGGTGTAGACGGCAGAGCCCTGCCAATCAACACGCAAGTACACGTGCCAATATGGCACACGTGCAAGCGATCCAGGCTTCCAATCAGGTGGATCAGGATGTTTACAACTTCTGGCCCCGAGTATCAGGCCACTTTACTACTCGGGCGAGCGACGGTGGACCATGTGAAACAGTCCATCTTCCGGCACGTGAGTGAAACGCCCTGAGCGTGGCCTACCTGATGGAAATCTTCGATCCCGTACACTGCTTGCTAGGGACGGGCGGGGTATTCATGTCATTCACTCAATAACTCAATTACTAATAATGATTTTGTAACGTCTCGTCCAACCAGCACGTCCAACCAACACAGTGTCCTGGGGCGTCCACGTAGGATTGCCGTAGGACCACTCGCTTAGGCCACTCATGGTGGGTTACCGTAGATAAAAATCATCCAAGATTAATCCAGTTTAGTGGTCTGACTGGCCATAATAGGGCTTAGTGTGGGCCACCAGCCAGATGGCTGTTTACACATCATAGACCGCTTGTGTTGGACGCACAACGACCGAGGATGGTCGGAAAATTCTAAAACTCGGTGTGGCCGTTGGTCTCACTGGGCTTGAATGCCATCGCGGACCGCAACTCCGGCAGACGCCCAGAAGTGGGATCTGGCAGGGGCCCCATGCACCCCACCAATGCTAGAATTGAAATCTGGCACTGATCAGGAAATTGAAATGTGAGACTTTCCAACCATCGGATTTCTTCCAAATTTACGGTAATGGGTTGATATATTTTTCAACGCCCGTTCACCAAATCTGGGGCCCGATCGTGGCACGATGACCGTCGATCGCAAATCGGACCCGTGCGATCAAACCCTATATCCGATCGCTCCCAAATTTTGCACGGCCCTTCATCGGGCCATGGATCACTTAACCTATAAGTTTGATGGCCAGAAGACCCCCAGAACAATTCCAATCACCGAAATGGGTCCCACAGGGCCACTTAAAGATCGGTGGCGCCCCTTCCAGATCATATAACCGTTCATCCGTTCGTCCTCAATTTTTGCATGGACCCTAGTAGGGTTAGGAGACAACTACACGCCGAATTTGGTGGCCAATGAGGCACTAGGGCCACCTCAACACTTAATAGGGGTCCCATAGGTCTAATTTGGGAAGATTAGGAAACATGGGGCCAAGAGACCCAACTCTAGGGAAATAAGCCCTAACCCCCTTTCACAATTTCATTCACTCTCTCAACCAAACCCTCTCTCCCTCCTATCTCTCCCTTCACCTCCCAACAACCCATTCCCCTTCTCCTTAATCTCCTTCCGAATCTCCAACAACCGAGCTCTCTTTGATCTCCTCCAAAACTCCAACCTCCCATCTCTCTCCCTAGCAACTTCCACCATCCTCCAACAACCAAGGAGAGTGAAGTAAGAAGAAAGGGTAGGCAAGGAAGTGTGGTGGACCCTAAATCGAGTTGGGGCCCAAGAGAACCGATTCTTCAACATCGTCTCCCTTTCCAAAGGAGAAAACCCTCCGCCGCAACCCCAAAATTCGTTCGTGGGCCACCTAGGTAATTTCCTCTCCCTTTTTCTTCTTGAAATCCATGTATTGTGGTGGGATTGTCTTGGAGAAACTAACATGCAAGGGTTGGTTTAGGGATTCCGGCCGATCGTCCCAAAAGCCCCTTTCCTAGGACGTTATCGTGTCGCCAACGATCCATAGGTGCGGACTATTACTCTTAGGTGGCCTAGCACCAACTTTAATACGGATTTAATGATTTTGAGTGCTTGGATGTCGTATTTGGAATTCTAGGAAACCCTAGGGATTTTCATGATGTTGAACTTGTTAGAATATGCATGTTTGATTCTCAAATGTTATATATATTGTGCCTTCACATGATTTTAATGTTGATTGATAACATGCTTGTGGTTGTTGATACATTTCCATCATATGCAATGCTTTAATTGTGTGTGTGATTAATTACAAATGCTTATGATCCCTCAAGATGGGGGAAGTGTTTAACTTCCTCACACAACACACATACACTCACATGCACCTAAATTCTATGATGATACTTGATTGTGTGTTAAAGATATTTGTTTTGTGTGGTTAGGATGCATGAGATTATGACTTGGATGTACTAGCTGATAGCATGAGTAGTGAGCATGTTGTAGATCTCTTTCCACTCTCTTGGGATGGTCAGGAACCTGACGAGAGAGGGTAGCCCCATCGGTAGGACTACGCTAAGGCTAGACTCGCGGATTGGGCGGGAGTGTTCGGGTGGCTGTAGTTCGACTACATGGGACCTTTGTGCCCGAGGTCATTCGTTTCATGCTCGCCTGATTTGTGCGGATTAGCCTACTACCTGATCATCCCTGTCTGTTAACCATGTTCGCCCACATATGTATGGAACCTGATGCACCCTATAACCTTTGTGGCCCACTGAAAATTTGACTACAATTGGTCCACAGTCTCGTGAGCCGGGCATGGTGGAATGGGACACTGTGTCCGAGCTGTCGGCCTACGCTGGGGTACCGCGCCTCCCCGTAGTGACCGCGAGCGATCCCTTCTCTATCGGCACTCCTCATGTGCTTGGAGTCGGAGATGAGGACCCCGACGGGATCACGGACCGCGAGGACTCGGCCTCACGCGTTGATGAGATCTTGCCCTCGCAACCAGATTAGGGCAGTGACATGTAGGGTGATCCAGAATCCCCAACCTGCTGGATGAATGGACTTTAACTAACAACTTGGCTAACATGATCGCATTTCACGCATTAGTTAGGATGGCGACTCGGAAGTCGAGGTCGCACTGAGGGAGTGATGACATTTGCGATCGTAGACGTAGTCGCTTGAGGGAGTGTTGTGGCGAGGGCATGCATCATGTCATCGCATTTCATGCGCATTTAATAAGAGTTATAGGTGTTGCTGAATTCCTGCTTTTCATTAAATTCCTATTATAATTGATGCTTGTTACAACTTAAGATTAATGGTTCACACTGAGTTGATCACTCACTCCCACTCTGGGACGGTGTTTTAAAACACCAACCAGACACTTCCATAGATGCAGGTGGCGGCGATCAGGAGGAGCCTGGCACTGCGAGCTTGGATGAGGAGGAGGAGTACTCCTATTTCCAGTTGATGGATGGAGCTGCTGCGGATCCATAGATGAGATGTTGGACTGCTGAGCTGAGAGTTCAGCTCTATTCTTTTGGACATGATATTATTTTGTGATTTTGTCGGGTGGCGCCATGTGCCCCTTATTCTTTTGGACGTGTATATATATAGATCTGTGTGTTTTTCTTCCATTTCAGTAGACTTGCGTTGTGCTTCATGTTTCAGTTTGTTCCAAATTGCGCAGTTAATCAGACTAATACTAAAACCATTAAACGCATGATAAGTGACCTCGGAAACTCGGGAGTTGCGTATATACTCGACCCCCGATTTTCAGGGTGTTACAAGTTGGTATCAGAGCATGGTTTGGAATCGACTGGGCCGTGGGTCATGAGCTCACTGCGCGTCCACTGACTTGAGAGAATACGTATTAGAAGAACATAGCTAAGGTTTAGGACATTAGGAACCATCCCATATCTCGAACCAGGAATCTAGGATAGACGGTGAGGCTTCCTAGGAATATGGATTGGTAGTAAGAGTAGGTAGTGACAGTAGGGAATGGGTCCGGGAGACATACCGGATCCCTATCCATGAATAGGAACGAGCCGGAGGTCGGACAATTTGGAGGCTGAAGCCAACATACACATGCGCATGAGTTAGTTTCGGGTCAGGCTATTAGATTCAACCCGTTTGGGGGTAGGGATTTAGGAGCGTGCGAGATTTTACTGAGATAAGTGAAATGGAAGAAACCGGGGATTTTGGCCGCAAACCGGGAGAAATCTCGCGAAGCCACTAGGCCCATTGCGTAGATCAGCTTTTTCTACCCCAAAACCATATATAACATGTCCCGGGGGTCCGCAACGGCGCCCCGGAAAGCGTCGAGAAAGGTGGGCCCCGCCCAGAATACACAGGCCGGCGGGACCCCGCCCGCCGACCCCGCCGTCCCCGCCGCCGTCCCGGCGCGACCCCGCCCGTCCGCGTGCACCTGCCGCGACCCCGCCCGTCCGCGCGCGACCCCGCCCGGATGTCCAGAGACCACGCGGGACCCCGCCCGACCGGCGTGGCCCCCGCCCGAACGTCCAGAGTCCACGCGGGACCCCGCCCGACCGGCGTGGCCCCCGCCCGAATCTCCAGCGTCCACGCGGGACCCCGCCCGACCGGCGTGGGCCCCGCCCGACCACGATTTTGGGGTTTCTCCCCTCTCTTGCAATGCACACACGTGTGGGGCCCACTTTCTTGGTTATTTGGGACTAGTTAAAGCCCATGAGACCCACTCCTACCCCTCACATTTCACTCCACCATTTCCAAACCCATAGAAAACTCTCCCAAGCTCAATCTCAAATCCACCATACCCTTCTTCCCAAATCCTCATTCCTTCAACTTCAAAACCCATCAACCTCAACCTCCATTTCCCCATTTCTTCCACATTTTCCATTACCCTCTACTTCAAGACCCCTCCAACAAAACCTTTCCCAACCCACCATTCTCTAACATTACTCCATACCCATTTTCAAAACTCATTCTCAAAATCCATTTTCAAAACCCATCTCCAATCCCAATCTCAACTCAAAACCCACTACTCCATACCCATTTTCAAAACTCATTCTCAAAACCCATTTTCAAAACCCATCTCCAATCCCAATCTCAACTCAAAACCCATTTTCTTAAGCCCATTCAAATCCTTTCCCAAACCCCACATCTTCAACTCACCTTCTAGATCCATTATCAAGGCCATTCCTAAGATCATTCCTCCAACCACATTCTTCCACCCAAGTCCATCATAGCCAAGGAAATGGCTTTCCTAACAACCATTGCCTCTCTTTTCTCCATTTCGGCGATCCTATCGCTCATGGGGAAGAAGAGACCGTCTTCCACCGAGCCCGGACCGAGCCGAGAGAGGCGAAGAAGTAGAGCGAGGGCCGAGCCAGAAGAGCAGACGGTCCCAGAAGTTCGGTCCAAGCGAAGAAACGATTCTCAAGGGGCTCTCGCGACTCTAGCGTCCCAACCACCAGTGGAGGATGTAGGAAATTTTCGCATTCGCAACGTCGCCTTCGAAGCCTCCGTAGAGGAGCATCTGTTCAGTGAGTTCGCAGTACTCGATCGGCTTATGAAGAAGGACTGGGGTCCAATATTCTATGGAGACTCCCAGGCAGACGAAGGGCGAGCTAGGGCTTTTTACGTGCGGATCAGAAACCCGCAATTTAAGCCACTGGGCTTTGATCTAGTCATGGGAAGCAAGAGGTTCCCGATCGGGGTGGCAGATATTTCAGGCGTACTTGGGGTGCCAGTGGGTGAGGTGCAGATTGAAGAGAAGAACTTGGATACGAGTAGAGCTCGCAATGAGCGAACTCGTTTCTTGTGTGGTCAGGTTGCCCAGTGGAGGAGAGAGGCCGGCTTGAACTCATCGAACTTGACTCCTGGGTATCGTGTGCTTCACCGCATTTGCACTCACAACGTCTATCCTAGGCTGAAGAACCGCACTGAGTGCTCTCGCTACATGGTGGAATTCTTATATCAGGTAGGCCAGGGGGCAGATGTATGCCTCCCTAGTGTGATACTCCACCAGATTGTGAGGGCCGCACGGGCGACCCGGAGGGACGCGTGCCTCCCATTTGGCCGGTTAGTCTGTCGGCTGGCTCAACGTTATGGAGTGGGTGGTTCGGATGGAAATTATATACCAGCGCAGATATTGGGAGATGATATGTTGAATAATATGAAGATAGGCCCTAAGCAGAAACAAGCTCATATCGACCGGTATGGGGATGCTAGCGAAGGAGAAGAGGAAGATGATGGGGACGACGAGAGCGAGGATGAAGATGAGAGTGGGGATGAAGCCGAAGAGGCAGGTGAAACTGGGGAAATCAGGGCAGTCAGTCAGGAGCCCCTTGCCGCCCCAGGTATTCATGAGCGCTTGGATGCGCTCCAGGCTGAAGTTGCAGGGATCAGGGAGAGCCAAGCAAGGATTGAGGCGAACCAACTAAAGCAGGAGAAGTGGAACAAGAAGATCTATCGGGCCATAAAGGCCCTAATCTGCTGCAGCAAGGGGGAAGAGGCGCCTCCACTTTCGCCTGACTCGGACGAGTAGCGTCGCGACCTTACGGATAACTAGTAGTTGCTTTAAATCAATTAGACCTAATCCCCTGTACTGGAAGATAGTTAGGACCTTTGCTTGTTTAGTTTGTATTTCCCTTTTCAGTTTAACCTGCTTACTGATGTTTGTGATCCATGCTGTAACATGTAATTAGCCATGTCAATGGCATTTTGAAATTAATGTGAATGTGTGGATTGCCTCGGCAAATCTCTTGTCGTCCTAACATGCTTGTATGTGCATTGCTTGTGTTCTCGAATGGATTGTATTGAATCTTGCCCATGCGCACATAATCGGGATGTAAGAAATGTTCTAGTACCTAACTCAATCAAGGGCCTTTTCAGGAAATGCCTCCGCGACAGGATGGCCGATTTGTCCGCCTTCCTCACGGTGGCTTGGTCGATCGGGATCGGGCCCCTGTTGAGCAACAAGGCCCACATGGGGCGGACGGTTCCCAGAATACGGGAAGTACCACCCAGGAGGCGGCCCCAAATGCTTCGCCGCCACGAGCCGAGGCACCTATACCCCCTCCGCCACCGTCTATGGATCAAATGGGCCAAATGTTGCTTCTCATGCAACAACAACAACAGATGATGGCCGCAAGCGTGCAACAGCAACAGCAGATGATGGCCACCAATATGCAACAACAACAAAATATGTTGGCCACGGTGATGGGGGCCTTGGCCCAACATTTGGGCACACCACAACCGGAACCGCCCGCTCCGGCTGCGCCCGCCACTAGCGGAAGCAACCTATTTCAACAGTTCCAGAGGCATAGGCCGCCTACTTTCGCCGGTACCCACCGCCCAGAGGAAGCGGAGTATTGGCTCAATAGAGTCACCAAGCTACTGCGGCCTCTCCACTGTTCTGAGGTGGAGAATGTGGAACTCGCCTCTTACCTCTTTGAGAAAGAGGCGGACTTATGGTGGGAAAGCGTCCTCAGGTCCCTTCCTGAAGGCCACGTATGGACGTGGGAAGCTTTTGAAGCCCGTTTCAACGGGAAGTACATCCCCCAATCCTACCAGCACGATAGGGAGAATGAATTCCTCCGCCTCCAACAGGGGGGAATGAGCGTGGCGCAATACGAGAACCGCTTCACCGAACTGTCTCGCTACGCGTCCGAAATGATTGCCAACGAGGCGATCAAAATGAGGCGGTATATGGCAGGATTAAGGAGTGGTATTCGCTCCAAATTGTGTTGCATGAGCATTGGGACTTATGCGGAGCTCGTGGAGTTGTCTACTCGGGCTGAACAAGATGAGGAGCGTGTCTCACGGGGCCGGACACAGATGGGGCCTCGAAACCGGACAGAAGGGCCATCCACTTCTTTTGCGGGGAAGAGGCCGCGCCCAGATTCTCCGCCACGTGTAGCTGCTGCACCGGCACCTCCTACTCGACCTATTCAGACGTGCAGCTATTGTCGAAGGCCGGGCCATTCCGAGCCATACTGCTTCACCCGGATGAGGGATCTCGGCTTCACGCCACCGCAGCGCAACTTCAGGCCTCCACAACAAGTATTACAGGTTCCGCCCCTACGGACAATGGGGCCCAACCCACAGTTTCGACGCCCCCCTGCACCTCAGGTTAGGCCGCCACAACGGCCTATGCAACGACCGAACTTCCCTCAGCAGGCGCGCGTCCATGCATTGACGGCAGAAGGCCAAGATGCTGTCATCCCCACTCCTACGGCCTTCGAGGTGACGGCACACATTGAAGGTACCCCCATCTTTTGTTGGTGGACACGGGATCCACTACTTCTCTCATAACGCATGCTACTGTCAAGCGTCTAGGATTGTACGCTACTCCCTGTACTGGGGTGAGGATCATTGCCGCCGCCGGTACTGTCTCAGAAGCGACGAAGGTGTGCCGCGATTGTCCCATCGATTTGGGATGTAAGGTGGCATTTGTGGACTTGATAGTGACTAAGATCTTCCACTATGATGTTATCCTGGGCATGGATTGGTTGACCACGATGAAGGCCGAGATTGACTGTGAGACACTGACAGTGAAAATATTTGAAGATGACGGCACTTCTCTCACGTTTCCGGTCCAGGTTAGCCACGATCGTAGGATTTTATGTTATGCTTCTTTGGAAGACGGGTATGATGGGCCCTCACACACATGCACTCCCGTAGTCCGAGACTTTAATGATGTGTTTAAAGCCATACCTGGACTCCCTCCTCGACGGGAAATAGACTTCACTATCGATCTAACTCCGGGTGCTAAGCCCATCTCCTTGCCTACTTACCGCATGCCCCCATGTGAGATGGAAGAGCTAAGGTCTCAGATTGACAACTTGCTAGAGAAAGGTTTCATCCGGCCCAGTGTCTCACCGTGGGGAGCCCCAGTCCTATTTGTGAAGAAGAAGGACGGCTCATTACGATTGTGCGTGGATTACAGGAGATTGAACCAAGTGACGGTTCGGAACAAGTACCCATTGCCCAGAATTGACGACTTGTTTGACCAGCTGAGGGGTGCCAAGTATTTCTCCAAGATCGATCTACAATCAGGGTACCATCAGCTGCGAGTCAGAGACGAGGATATACAGAAGACGGCCTTCAGAACATGCTTTGGCCATTACGAGTTCCTTGTTATGTCGTTCGGGCTCACCAATGCCCCAGCGGTATTCATGGACCTCATGAACAGAATCTTCAGGCCGTTCATATACAGATTCGTCGTGGTATTCATCGACGACATACTGATTTACTCAAAGAGCCGCGATGAGCATGAAGAGCATCTAAGGGCGGTCCTTGGAACTCTTGAGAAGAACCGCTTATTTGCGCAGTTTAGGAAGTGCGACTTCTGGAAGAAGGAGGTCAAATTTCTGGGTCATGTGGTGTCCAAAGAGGGCATATCGGTTGATCTTGCCAAGGTTGCGGCTGTGCAAGATTGGAAGCAACCGAAGTCGGTCACGGAAGTGAGGAGTTTTCTCGGTCTCGCCGGCTATTATCGAAGGTTCATCAAGGATTTTTCAAAAATAGCTCGGCCGCTATCCCAGTTGACTCGAAAAGACCTCAAGTTTGCCTGGAATGAGAAGGCGGAGGCGGCCTTCCTAGAGCTGAAAGATAAATTGACCTCGGCACCTGTGCTTGTGCTCCCTGAGCAAGGGGTCAAGTACACTGTCTACACTGACGCTTCTCATGTGGGTTTGGGATGTGTGCTCATGCAGAAGGACAAGGTAATTGCGTATGCATCTCGGCAGTTACGGAAACACGAGGAGAACTACCCCACTCATGATCTCGAGCTTGCGGCGGTGGTTTTCGCTTTGAAGATATGGCGGCACTATCTCTACGGTGAGGAGTTTGAGCTCTTCTCTGATCACAAGAGTCTCAAATATATCTTCACCCAGAAAGACCTGAACATGAGGCAACGTCGCTGGATGGAGACGTTGAAGGACTTCAAGTTCGACGTCTCGTATCATCCTGGCAAGGCAAATTTAGTGGCGGATGCCTTAAGTCGCAAGAAGACAATTGAATTTGCGGCCCCGCTAATGGT
The DNA here is from genome assembly GCA_021015155.1 of Magnolia officinalis. Taxonomy (NCBI): domain Eukaryota; kingdom Viridiplantae; phylum Streptophyta; class Magnoliopsida; order Magnoliales; family Magnoliaceae; genus Magnolia; species Magnolia officinalis. The sequence goes on from JAJHSJ010000009.1 coordinate 3,412,847, forward strand.
GAGGGAATGGGACATGGTGGAATTCGTGCGGGATTTCGACATGAAGCTGACCGTGGAGGAACCGTACGAGTTGTAGCTCACATTCAAGCACAACCAATGATTGACAGCAAAATCATTGAAGCCCAGGAGGGCGATGAGTTATTAAAGAAGATGAGGGAAAGGGCCCCTAATGATGAGAAATCTGGATGGAGGATCGGTGCCGATGGAGGATTGCGGTACCGAGGCCGCCTTTGTGTTCCAAACCTTCTGGGACTACGGGAAGAAGTTCTCAATGCCGCTCATAACTCCAAGTTGGCGATGCACCCTGGTGGCACGAAGATGTACCGGGATTTGAAGCGGAACTATTGGTGGGACAACATGAAGAAGGAAATAGCGGAGTATGTGTCCCGATGCCTCACTTGTCAACAAGTCAAGGCCGAACACCGCCGGCCGCCGGGCCTCTTGCAACCCATGCCCATAGCAGAATGGAAATGGGACTTCATATCTATGGACTTCATTTCTGGTCTACCTAAGACTAGGAAGGGGCATGACTCAATATGGGTGATTGTGGACAGGCTCACCAAATCAGCCCATTTTCTGCCAATTAAAACTTCCAACTCCGCTGATGATCTGGCAAAATTATATATCAAGGAAATAGTTCGACTCCATGGTGTCCGCTGGAAATAGTGTCGGACCGGGACACTCGATTCACGTCGATTTTCTGGACTCGCATCCAAGAGGCTATGGGAGTGAAGCTGAAGTTTAGCACCGCCTTCCACCCTCAGACAGATGGGCAAACTGAGCGGGTGAATCAGATTTTGGAAGACATGTTGCGGGCTTGTGTCCTGGACTTTCAGGAGAGTTGGGACGACTGCCTCCCATATGCCGAGTTCGCCTACAATAATAGCTTCCAGGCTAGCATCGGTATGGCGCCATACGAGGCATTGTATGGGCGTCCGTGTCGAGCCCCGCATTGTTGGGAAGAAATTGGCGAGAAGAGCTTGTTAGGACCGGATTTGGTGCGGATCACAACCGAGAAGATTGAAATTATCCGACGCCGCCTCTTAACGGCTCAAAGCAGGCAGAAAAGCTACGCCGACACAAGGCGAAGGGATTTGGAATTCGAAGCTGGAGATCATGTATTTCTTAAAATCTCCCCAATGAAGGGCGTTTTACGCTTCGGCAAGAAGGGAAAACTCACGCCGCGATTCATTGGGCCCTTCCAGATTTTAGACCGGGTAGGTGCTGTGGCTTATCGCTTGGCCCTACCTACGCCGCTTGCTGGAGTGCATAACGTCTTCCATGTATCCATGTTGAAGAAGTACGTCCCCGATCCTTCGCATATCATCAAGTGGGAGCAGGTGGAACTCAAGGAAAATGCCACATACATTCTTCGGCCCACTAGGATATTGGATAGGAAGGAACAGGTCCTACGCAACAAAGTCATTCCGTTGGTCAAGGTGCTATGGACCCATCACGATGAAGAAGAAGCCACTTGGGAGACGGAAGCAGAAGTACGCAAACATTACCCGAGCCTGCTTCAACAATACGAACAGGTACAAATTTCGAGGACGAAATTTACTTGTAAGGGGGGTAGATTGTAACGTCTCGTCCAACCAGCACGTCCAACCAGCACAGTGTCCTGGGGCGTCCACGTAGGATTGCCGTAGGACCACTCGCTTAGGCCACTCATGGTGGGTTACCGTAGATAAAAATCATCCAAGATTAATCCAGTTTAGTTGGTCTGACTGGCCATAATAGGGCTTAGTGTGGGCCACCAGCCAGATGGCTGTTTACACATCATAGACCGCTTGTGTTGGACGCACAACGACCGAGGATGGTCGGAAAATTCTAAAACTCGGTGTGGCCGTTGGTCTCACTGGGCTTGAATGCCATCGCGGACCGCAACTCCGGCAGACGCCCAGAAGTGGGATCTGGCAGGGGCCCCATGCACCCCACCAATGCAGAATTGAAATCTGGCACTGATCAAGGAAATTGAAATGTGAGACTTTCCAACCATCGGATTTCTTCCAAATTTACGGTAATGGGTTGATATATTTTTCAACGCCCGTTCACCAAATCTGGGGCCCGATCGTGGCACGATGACCGTCGATCGCAAATCGGACCCGTGCGATCAAACCCTATATCCGATCGCTCCCAAATTTTGCACGGCCCTTCATCGGGCCATGGATCACTTAACCTATAAGTTTGATGGCCAGAAGACCCCCAGAACAATTCCAATCACCGAAATGGGTCCCACAGGGCCACTTAAAGTCGGTGGCGCCCTTCCAGATCATATAACCGTTCATCCGTTCGTCCTCAATTTTTGCATGGACCCTAGTAGGGTTAGGAGACAACTACACGCCGAATTTGGTGGCCAATGAGGCACTAGGGCCACCTCAACACTTAATAGGGGTCCCATAGGTCTAATTTGGGAAGATTAGGAAACATGGGGCCAAGAGACCCAACTCTAGGGAAATAAGCCCTAACCCCCTTTCACAATTTCATTCACTCTCTCAACCAAACCCTCTCTCCCTCCTATCTCTCCCTTCACCTCCCAACAACCCATTCCCCTTCTCCTTAATCTCCTTCCAAATCTCCAACAACCAAGCTCTCTTTGATCTCCTCCAAAACTCCAACCTCCCATCTCTCTCCCTAGCAACTTCCACCATCCTCCAACAACCAAGGAGAGTGAAGTAAGAAGAAAGGGTAGGCAAGGAAGTGTGGTGGACCCTAAATCGAGTTGGGGCCCAAGAGAACCGATTCTTCAACACCGTCTCCCTTTCCAAAGGAGAAAACCCTCCGCCGCAACCCCAAAAATTCGTTCGTGGGCCACCTAGGTAATTTCCTCTCCCTTTTTCTTCTTGAAATCCATGTATTGTGGTGGGATTGTCTTGGAGAAACTAACATGCAAGGGTTGGTTTAGGGATTCCGGCCGATCGTCCCAAAAGCCCCTTTCCTAGGACGTTATCGTGTCGCCAACGATCCATAGGTGCGGACTATTACTCTTAGGTGGCCTAGCACCAACTTTAATACGGATTTAATGATTTTGAGTGCTTGGATGTCGTATTTGGAATTCTAGGAAACCCTAGGGATTTTCATGATGTTGAACTTGTTAGAATATGCATGTTTGATTCTCAAATGTTATATATATTGTGCCTTCACATGATTTTAATGTTGATTGATAACATGCTTGTGGTTGTTGATACATTTCCATCATATGCAATGCTTTAATTGTGTGTGTGATTAATTACAAATGCTTATGATCCCTCAAGATGGGGGAAGTGTTTAACTTCCTCACACAACACACATACACTCACATGCACCTAAATTCTATGATGATACTTGATTGTGTGTTAAAGATATTTGTTTTGTGTGGTTAGGATGCATGAGATTATGACTTGGATGTACTAGCTGATAGCATGAGTAGTGAGCATGTTGTAGATCTCTTTCCACTCTCTTGGGATGGTCAGGAACCTGACGAGAGAGGGTAGCCCCATCGGTAGGACTACGCTAAGGCTAGACTCGCGGATTGGGCGGGAGTGTTCGGGTGGCTGTAGTTCGACTACATGGGACCTTTGTGCCCGAGGTCATTCGTTTCATGCTCGCCTGATTTGTGCGGATTAGCCTACTACCTGATCATCCCGTCTGTTAACCATGTTCGCCCACATATGTATGGAACCTGATGCACCCTATAACCTTTGTGGCCCACTGAAAATTTGACTACAATTGGTCCACAGTCTCGTGAGCCGGGCATGGTGGAATGGGACACTGTGTCCGAGCTGTCGGCCTACGCTGGGGTACCGCGCCTCCCCGTAGTGACCGCGAGCGATCCCTTCTCTATCGGCACTCCTCATGTGCTTGGAGTCGGAGATGAGGACCCCGACGGGATCACGGACCGCGAGGACTCGGCCTCACGCGTTGATGAGATCTTGCCCTCGCAACCAGATTAGGGCAGTGACATGTAGGGTGATCCAGAATCCCCAACCTGCTGGATGAATGGACTTTAACTAACAACTTGGCTAACATGATCGCATTTCACGCATTAGTTAGGATGGCGACTCGGAAGTCGAGGTCGCACTGAGGGAGTGATGACATTTGCGATCGTAGACGTAGTCGCTTGAGGGAGTGTTGTGGCGAGGGCATGCATCATGTCATCGCATTTCATGCGCATTTAATAAGAGTTATAGGTGTTGCTGAATTCCTGCTTTTCATTAAATTCCTATTATAATTGATGCTTGTTACAACTTAAGATTAATGGTTCACACTGAGTTGATCACTCACTCCCACTCTGGGACGGTGTTTTAAAACACCAACCAGACACTTCCATAGATGCAGGTGGCGGCGATCAGGAGGAGCCTGGCACTGCGAGCTTGGATGAGGAGGAGGAGTATTCGTATTTTCAGTTGATGGATGGAGCTGCTGCGGATCCATAGATGAGATGTTGGACTGCTGAGCTGAGAGTTCAGCTCTATTCTTTTGGACATGATATTATTTTGTGATTTTGTCGGGTGGCGCCATGTGCCCCTTATTCTTTTGGACGTGTATATATATATAGATATCTGTGTTGTTTTTCTTCCATTTCAGTAGACTTGCGTTCGTGCTTCATGTTTCAGTTTGTTCCAAATTGCGCAGTTAATCAGACTAATACTAAAACCATTAAACGCATGATAAGTGACCTCGGAAACTCGGGAGTTGCTTATATACTCGACCCCCGATTTTCAGGGTGTTACAGATTTTTAATCTTTCTTAATCTTCATTCTCATTCAAGTGCGCCCCTTGGAAGCTCCTGTGGTCGGAAGCTATGTGGGGCCTACAGAGGTGCCCAAGACAAATCCACTCCATCCATCAGTTTATCAAGCTCGCAATAGGACAGAATTCCAAAAATCAGGCAGATCCAAAATTTAGGTGGACCATGCCACACAAAGTAGCTGGTACGCCCACAAATGGAAATTTGTGAGGGCCACAGAAGTTTTGGATCAGGATGATAATTTCCGCCTGCAGTTTATCTGATTTTTAATAACCTTATGAACGGTTTGGATGACATATAAAAATTATTTTAGGCTCCAGAAACGTTTCAAGGATGGACGTTTCCGTTCTCAATGTTTCCTATCATGTGGCCCACTTAAGTTTTCGATATGCCTAAATTTTAGAACCCAATATTATTATGAGCGTGGAAAAGTGATGGACGGAGTGGATTCGTTACAGAATCTCTGTGGGCTCCACAAGAACTTCCTGGCAAATGGAATTGGCGTCCCATTCTAGAACGGCTTTTGAATTCCAGTTTTGGACGTCAAAACAAGGCTGCTTGTGATTTGATCGCAGGGATTTTCTTTTTCTTGTACCGTAGATATGCGCTCAATCTAAACCGTCCAGATAGTGTGGCTGATTATAGATGAATAAAAACAGATTCGATGGACGATCCCTTTTAATAGACATATATTCATTGAATGTGGTCGATAGCTTTAGTCGTGCTTTGTGCTTGCGTATGACTCATTCCAACCTACTAGATGACTCGTGTTTTTGCATCCTCTTACTGGTTTATTACGTGGACGTAGTTCATTTTACACGTGGCATGCATGTATGGTAATCTAGACGTATATTATTTGACCATAGAAGGGAATATTACAACGTTGTTCGGTTGTTGAATGTGAGATTGAGACCCGTACCTAATTATTAAATGGTTGTAGTCTGAATCTCCCCTCAACTGATGCAGGTTGACCCATCTGCATGCGGATGTCCGCGGCCCCAACCAGGAGGTCCACGCGTTTAGGATGCTAGGACAACTCGACGACCCACCTGGCTCCGGTCCAAGAGGGACTTGCTTTGAAACCTTAGGATCTGCTTGGAAAACATGATTAGGAGGTGGTATGGGATTGTATTAGGTAGAATTAAATGTTTGGAAATATCATTCTGTTTTTATTATCCTTTTCTACTTTTCGGATTGAATTATTTCTTTGGGAAAAAAAATATTGTTTTACCTAAGACCAGCATTTGGTCGATGCTTGATTTGTAATCAATGAATTAGATTTTAAATTGATGTTGCTTATATATATTCATATGTAAGCTGAATAGCACATGTAAAGGGTGCATATGAATAGACAACGTGAATAAAACACATGCATCAATATGGACTTACAAATGTAATGGATTTTGAAATCCATAAGAGAGCTTGTTGTATCTCCTATTGTGACAATATTAAATAATTAGATTAATTCAATTCATCTCATTGATTCCAAATGTTAGATAAAAGATACATTAGCATTGATAACCGACGATGTGATAAGAGCTAATTAATCACTTTCTAATGATATCTTGTTGTTGATGTTTTAAATATGTTAATAATATGATTTGTCAATGCCATCGACAAACCACTCAATGCCATCGAAAAATTTTATGTTGGTTGTTGTAATGTTTCGGTGTTGCTGCTCGATGTCATCGAAGGTGTTCGATTCCATCGATAGATCCTTAAGAGTTGTTAATGCCATCAAAGTCCCATCGACTGTGCGCACAAAGTTGCATACGTGCGAGATTTGTTTTCTATTCCGATTATGATAATTTATATATTAGCCATAATCAAAATTTTAGGGTAGTAGAAGAGTTATAGAGCTTTCTAATTCATTCCTAAGGGTTTCAGGAGCATATCTAGGGCTTGTGAAGTAGATTCGAGGCTTGTTTGAATCACTTACACTATATCTTTTATAATTTTTGCTTTCATAGTGCATTGCTCATTGTTTTGTATCATGATTTTTTCTCGCATGAATTTTTTCATGTAAAATTCGAATTGTTCTGGTTTGAACTTAGTTGTATGATTGCGTGTACTTTACTTGATTAGCCTATGAGTGTTTCCGCGGTTCCCCAACACGTCTTATATATTGTAGACACTCCATCCTAAAATGATATAAAAATTACTCTTCAAATTTCGGTTAAACTTATAAAAAAATCATCCTTAGATAATTTGTAAACCACCGGAACATTGATCGATCAGATAGACAAATCCCTCGACATGCCATGAAAACAATCACAAGACCTGATTCCCAAATCCCTGGCCCAATTAAGTGCTCAATTTCCTAACTTGTAAGTAATTTTTTTTAATAGATAATACATTTTACAAATTTATTAGCCAGTAATGACTCTGAATCTTAAAGCATATCCTACACATCTAAACCATAATCTTAAAATATTGCACAACCTAAGAAACAAAAGCGACCCTTAATCCAAAACATTCCACAAAAAAGGATGGTGCATGCACAAACACCCATTCAAGGGGCGGTGGCATTCATATATACATAATTCCGATAGTTTATAAAAACATCATGGTTTTAAGAGCAATAATGCTGGGCTTTTTTGTCTTATCTCAGCCATGTCGGGCTAACACCTGATGATTATGGCCCTTCAAGAGGTTGCTTGCAACCCATCTCAGGTCATGGATGCCCGGGTGAGAGCCGACACCAAGAGTTATCTAACTCGGGCTAATTGGTTTTGGGTATCGTTTTCCAAGGAATTGACCAGATCCAATTGGACTTAGATTGGAACATGGTTTTGGTTCCCACCAATAACGTCATGTACATGGATTGAAAAGTTCCAAGCTGGACTGAACGAGGCATATTCAAGATTATGTGGGTCCCACTGTGATATATGGTTTTCATCCACGCTATTCATCTATTTGTATATATGATTTTAGGTTATGAGTCAAAAACAATGAGGCATATTCAAACTCAAGTGGCCACAAAATGGGGATTAAGCATCTTCCCTTCATCTAGGCCTACGTGACCTTATGAACAGGTTGGATTAGAGGTGTACACAAGTCGAACCGAGTCTGTAACACCCTGAAAATCAGGGGTTGTGCATACACTCGACTTCCGAGTTCTCGAGTGTCACTTATCATCATTTTTATGGTTTTATGATTAATTAAGTTTAAATGCGCAACTAGGAATTACTGGAAACATGAATCACAATTCATAACTTGTCTACTGAGATGAAGGAGTCTAATATATATAAGTCCAAATTAATATAAACGGGTCGCCCAAGGCGTTGCCCAACAAAATCACAAAACTATATCCAAAAGGAATGATGAGCTGAGTCCAATACTTAGCGATCCAAGTCCACTCGCGAACTCTGCGGCGAACCGCCCATCGACTGGAAATAAGACAACTCGTCTTCCTCATCCAAGCTCGCGCCGCAAGACTCCTCGTACCTGGCGTCACCTGCAACTACTGAAGAGTCTGGTTGGTGTTTTAAAACACCGTCCCAGAGTAGGAGTGAGTGATCAACTCAGTGGGTGCTATTAGTCTTAAGTTACAACAGACATCAATTATACTATGAATTTAATGAAAAGTAGTCATTCATAAACACCTATCTAATCTTATTAATGCTTATGTATGATAGATGATGTGATGCATGCCCTCGCCACAACTCTCCCTCAAGCGAATCCATCTAACGATCGCGCATGTCAACACTCCTTCAGAGCGACCTCGACTGCCGAGTCGCCACCCTAGCTAATGCAACGTAGTGATAATGTTAACCGAGTTCTTAGTTAAGTCCGTTCATCCAGCAGATTGGGGAATCTGATACACCCCACGTATCAAATGCCCTGAACTAGTTGCGAGGCCAAGACCCCCGAACGTGTGAGGCCAAGACCCCGCGATCCGTGATCCCGTCGGGTTCCCCATCCTCGACTTCAAGCACATGGGGAGTGTCGAGAGAAAGGGATGGCTCGCGGTCACTACGGGGAGGCGCGTCACCCCAGCGTAGGCCGACAGCTCGGACACAGTGTCCCATTCCACCATGCCCGGCTCACGAGATGGTGGATCGGTTTCAATTGGATTATCAATGGGCTACAATGGTTGTAGGGTGTTTCAGGTTCCATACATGTGTGAGCAAATAGGGTTAACAAGCAAGGTTGGTCAACTAGTAGACTAAGCCGCATGAGTTCAGGCAAATACGTGGTGGATGTCTGTAACGCCCCAAAAAATCGTGAGTCATGCATACGCTCTACTCCCGAGTCCCCGAGTGTCACTTATCATCAATTTTATGGTTTTATGATTTTATCAAGTTTAAATGTGCAGCATGGAATTAATTGAAACATGAGGCACATCCACAACTAGTCAACTGAACTAAAAGAAATCAATATATACAGGTTCAAAAGAATATAAATGGGCCGCACAAGGCGATGCCCAACAAAATCGCAAAGAAAATCATATGTCCAAAAGAATGGTGTGCTGAGCCCACGACTCAACGCTTCAAAATTCAGTCTCCTAAGTCAATGGAGAACCGCCCATTAACTGGAAGTATGACAGCTCCTCCTCCTCGTCGAGAGTAGCATCGCCATGCTCCACCTGCTCCGTATCCCCTACATCTATGAGAGAGTTTGGTTGGTGTTTTAAAACACCATCCCAGAGCGGGAGTGAGTGATCAACTCAGTGGGTGCTATTGGTCTCAAGTTATAATAGACATCAATTATAATATGAACTTAATGAAAAATCGTCATTCATTAACACCTAACAACTTTTATTTAAATGCATGCATGAGGGATGATATGATGCATGCCCTTGCCACAACACTCCCTCAAGGGACTTCATCTAACGATCGCATATGACAGCACTCCCTCAAAGCGACCTCGACTTCCGAGTCGCCACCCTAACTAATGCGATGCAATGCGATCGTGTTAGCTGAGTTATTAGTTAAGTCCATTCATCCAGCAGGTTGGGGATTCTGATTCACCATACGTATCAATGCCCTAAGCTGATTGCGAGGCCAAAATCCCCTAACGCGTGAGGCCGAGACCTCGCGGTCCGTGATCCCGTCGGGTTCCTCATCCCCGACTCCAAGCACATGAGGAGTGCCGAAAGGAAGGGATCGCTCGCGGTCACTACGGGGAGGCGCGGTACCCCATCGTAAGCTGACAGCTCGGACACAGTGTCCCATTCCACCATGCCCGGCCTAAGAGGCTGTGGACCAGTTTCAAGTGGATTATCGTTGGGCTACAATAGTTGCAGGGTGGTTCAGGTTTCATACATATGTGAGCACCTAGGGTTAACAAACAGGGTTGGTCATGCCGTAGGCTAGACCGCACAAATCGGGCGAGCGTGAGATGAGTGACCCCGGTCACAAGAGACCCATGTAGTCGAACTACAACCACCTGAACACACCCGCCCAAATTCACGGGTCTAACCCTAGCATAGCCCTACCGATGGGACTACCGTTTCTTGTCATGTTCCAGTGTAACATCCCGGATTTTCACTGTTTTGGATTTCCAAAAATCCTTGATATTTTTTTAATTAACTTACACTATCACGTACTGACCATTAACACTCAATGTTAGCTTATACACGAGTTAATTAATCCAAGATTAGCCCAATTTAATAGACCAGACAGGCCGTGATAAGGCTTGGTGCAGGCCGCTAAGCCAGATGACTGTTTACACTTAAAGACGGCCCGTGTGGGCCACCCAGCAACCGAGGAGGGTCAGAAAAATCTAAAACTTTAGAAAATCATATATCTCACTGGGCTTGTAGTCCATCGCGGACTGCGGACCCAGTGGACACCCAGAAGTACTATCTGGCGCTTGCCCAATGCGCCCCACCAATGCCAGATTAAAATCTGGCACTGACAAAAGAAACTGAGACTCCGGGCTTTCCAGCCGTCGAATTTCTTTCAAATTTACGGTGAAGGTTTAATGTATTTTTCAACGCCTGCCCACAAAATCTGGGCCCCGATCGTGGCACGATGACCGTTGATCGTAAATCAGACCCGTGCGATCAAACCCCATATCCGATCGCTCTCAAATTTTGCATGGCCCTTCATCGGGCCATGAATCACCTACCCTATAAATTTCATAGCCAGAGGGCCACCAGAAATGCCCCATCAATCAAAATGGCCCCCAAAGGGCCACTTAAAGGTTGGAAATACTTGCTCAGATCATATATCCGTTCATCCGTTCGCCCTAAATTTTTGCACGGACCCTAGTCAAGCCATAGGGCATCTACACACCAAATTTGGTGGTTAGAGGGGTGTTAGGGCCACCCCAACACCAATAGGGAATCCCATAAGTCTATTTTAGGAAATTGTGGAAGCTTGGGGCCTTTTTCACCAAATCTGGAATTATAAAAAGGGCCTCATTTGGGCACCCCTCTCCCCATACGAATTTTGCCCTAGAAGAGAGAAAAGGAGAAGAGAAAGAGGAGAAAGGAGAAGAAAGAGAGAGGGAAGAAGGCATGGTGGACTCTCAATCAAGGTGGGGCCCAAGAGGATCAAACCCACAACCTCCTACACCTTCTCCAAGAAGAAACCATGCACCACAACCACCAAAATCGTCCATTGATCGTCTAGGTAAGGCTTCGTATCATTTGTCTTAAAAACCCTTTTGATGAAGGGGGATTTTACATGGATTTCTCATGAATGAACTTGCTTTAGGGATTCTGACCAACCGGCCCCAAATTGACGTTCCTAGGTCGTTTTTGAGTCTCCAACGAATCACAAGGTGCGGACTATTGTTCTTAGGTGTCCTAATACCAATTATAATACTAGCTTAATGATTTTGGATGCTTGATTGGTACATTTGAAAGCCTAAAGAAATCCTAGGAATTGTAGGTTCTTGAAATTGTATGGATGCACATGATGTTCTTCATAATGTTATTTGTTGATGCACATGATTTTCGTGAATGGATGCTAATATGCTTATGTCGTATCATTCTTTCACATGTTATGAATCCATGTTGTGTATGTGTAACATCCCGGATTTTCACTGTTTTGGATTTCCAAAAATCTTTGATTTTTTTTTTTAATTAACTTATACTATCACGTACTGACCATTAGCACTCAATGTTAGCTTATACACGAGTTAATTAATCCAAGATTATTCCAATTTAATAGACCAGACAGGCCGTGATAAGGCCTGGTGCAGGCCGCCAAGCCAGATGGCTGTTTACACTTAAAGATGGCCCGTGTGGGCCACCCAGCAACCGAGGAGGGTTAGAAAAATCTAAAACTTTAGAAAATCATAGATCTCACTGGGCTTGTAGTCCATCGCGGACTGCGGACCCAGTGGACACCCAGAAGTACCATCTGGCGCTTGCCCAATGCGCCCCACCAATGCCAGATTAAAATCTGGCACTAACAAAAGAAACTGAGACTCCGGGCCTTCCAGCCGTCGGATTTCTTTCAAATTTACGGTGAAGGTTTAATGTATTTTTCAACGCCTGCCCACCAAATCTGGGCCCCGATCGTGGCACGATGACCGTTGATCGTAAATCGGACCCGTGCGATCAAACCCCATATTTGATCGCTCCCAAATTTTACATGGCCCTTCATCGGGCCATTGATCACCTACCCTATAAATTTCATGGCCAGAGGGCCACCAGAAATGCCCCATCAATCAGAATGGCCCCCAAAGGGGCCACTTAAAGGTCGGAAACGCTTGCTCAGATCATATATCCGTTCATCCGTTCGCCCTAAATTTTTGCATGGACCCTAGTCAAGCCATAGGGCACCTACACACCAAATTTGGTGGTTAGAGGGGTGTTAGGGCCACCCCAACACCAATAGGGAGTCTTATAAGTCTATTTTAGGAAATTATGGAAGCTTGGGGCCTTTTTCACCAAATATGGAATTATAAAAAGGGCCTCATTTGGGCACCCCTCTCCCCATACGAATTTTGCCCTAGAAGAGAGAAAATGGAGAAGAGAAAGAGGAGAAAGGAGAAGAAAGAGAGAGGGAAGAAGGCATGGTGGACTCTCAATCAAGGTGGGGCCCAAGAGGATCAAACCCACAACCTTCTACACCTTCTCCAAGAAGAAACCCTACACCACAACCACCGAAAATCGTCCATGGGCCATCTAGGTAAGATCCCTCACTCATTTCTCTTGAAATCCTTGTATTGAAGAAGAAAATGCATGGATTTCTCTCATGTTTGAATTGTTTTAGGGATTCCGATCGGCCAACCTCCAAAACCCTCATTCCTAGGTCATTTTTGAGCCTCCAACGAATCACAAGGTGCGAACTATTATCCTTAGGTGGCCTAGCACCAATTATAGTAGGAATGTAATGATTTTGTTTGTTGAGTTGTGGTATTGAAGAATTTAGAGAAAACCTAGGAATGGTGTGTTGTTGGAATTGCATGATTGGGCATGATTAGTTTACATTTGATGTTGATCTTGTCTCACACATGATTTAGCATAGGAATGATTACATGCTCATGTTTGTTTGGATTGATTTCACTCATATGCACTGCTCCATAGTGTTTATGAATCTTGACTCTTGTGTGTTTAATTCCTTGAGGTGTTGGAAGAGCTTAACTTCCTCACAAACCCACACACTCACACGCACCTTAGTTCTTGATAATGTTTGCTCACTTGGTAGGAGTACTCGTTTTTATAGTTGAGATGCATGTGAACATGGTATTGATATGTTAGTTGATAACTTGTATACTTAACATGTTATGAATCACCACCTAATCCTTGGGTTGGTCAGGAATGCGAGGAAAGCGAAGGCGGTCCCGTTGGTAGGATCGTCTTGAAGCTAAACCTATGGATTGGACGAGTGCGTGTGGGCGACAGTAGTTAGACTACATGGGTCGCTGGTACCCGATGTCGTTCCGCCACGTGCCTGCCTGATTCATGCGGTTTAGCCCACTGTCTAATCAACCCTGTTTGTTAACCCTGTATGCTCACATATATATGGAACCTGAACCACCCTACAACCGTTGTAGCCCATCAATAACCCACCTGAAATTGGTCCACAGCCTCGTGAGCCGGGCATGGTGGAATGGGACACTGTGTCCGAGCTGTCGGCCTACGCTGGGGTGCCGCGCCTCCCCGTAGTGACCGCGAGCGATCCCTTTCTCTCGGCACTCCTCATGTGCTTGAAGTCGGGGATGAGGAACCCGACGGGATCACGGACCGTGGGGCCTTGGCCTCACGCATTGATGGGGTCTTGGCCTCGCAACTAGTTTAGGGCATTGATACGTGGGGTGTATCAGAATCCCCAACCTGCTGGATGAATGGACTTAACTAAGAACTTGGCTAACATGTCATTGCATCGCATTAGCTAGGGTGGCGACTCGGCAGTCGAGGTCGCTCTGAGGGAGTGTCGTCATATGCGATCGTAAGATGGAGTCGCTTGAGGGAGAGTTGTGGCGAGGGCATGCATCATACCATTCACCATGCATACGCATTATCAAGATTAGCTTAGTATCTACGAATGTTGCCTTTCATTAAATTCATGCTATAACTGCTGCCTGTTAAAACTTAAGATTAATAGTTCACACTGAGTTGATCACTCACTCCCACTCTGGGACGGTGTTTTAAAACACCAACCAGACTCTCTCATAGATGCAGGGGATGCAGAGCAGGTGGAGCATGGCGATGCTACCCTCGAGGAGGACGAGTTCTCCTACTTTCAGCTGATGGGCGGCTCTCCATCGGCTTGATCGGGCTGAATTTGTATTTGCTGAGCCGCGGGCTTCGCTTTAGTCTTTTGAGATATAGCCTTCTTTTATTATCCTGTTGGGCAACGCCTTGGGCGACCCTTTATTATTTTTGGACTTGTATATTTGTGAGATTTCTTTCACTTCAGTAGACTGGTGCGATTGTGCTTCATGTTTCAGGTAATTCCAATTTGCGCAGTTAAATTTGATTAATCATAAAAACCATAAATGCATGATAAGTGACACTCGGGAACTCGGGAGTCGAGTCTATGCACGACCCCCGATTTTCCGGGGCGTTACAGTATGCTTCCATTACTCTTATGCATATGATGGCTTGAGATGGAGGAAGTGCGTAACTTCCTCACACACACCCACACACCTCACATGCACTATATTGCTTGATTGCTTGCTAGGATCATCTAATTCGTATGACTGAGATGCATGGAGTATGATGATGACATGTTAGTGACAGACTGTATAGTCGGCTTGTTAAGGATGACCCTCTTTACATTGGGTTGGTCAGGAAACATGAGGAGAGCAAAGGCGGCTCCAAGGGTAGGACCGCCTCGAGGCTAAACCCGTGAGTTTGGGCAAGTGCGTTCGGGTGGCTGTAGTTCGACTACATGGGTCTCTCGTGCCCGAGGTTGCTCGTCCCACGCTCGCTTGGCTCGTGCGATCTAGCCTGCAATCTGATCAACCATGTTTGTTAACCATGTGTGCCCACATATGTATGGAACCTGAACCACCCTGCAACCGTTGTAGCCCATCGAAATTCACTTGAAATGGGTCCACAGTCTCGTGAGCCGGGCATGGTGGAATGGGACACTGTGTCCGAGCTGTCGGCCTACGCTGGGGTATCGCGCCTCCCCGTAGTGACTGCGAGCGATCCCTTCCTATCGGCACTCCTCATGTGCTTGGAGTCGGGAATGAGGACCCCGACGGGATCACGGACCGCGGGGACTCGGCCTCACGCGTTGATGGGGCTTGGGCCTCGCAAATCAACTTAGGGCATTGATACGTAGGGTGAATCAGAATCCCCAACCTGCTGGATGAATGGACTTAACTAATAACTCGGCTAACACGACGCATTGCACGCATTAGTTAGGGTGGCGACTCGGAAGTCGAGGTCGCTCTGAGGGAGTGCTGTCATATGCGATCGTTAGATGGAGTCGCTTGAGGGAGTGTTGTGGCGAGGGCATGCATCATATCATCCCGCATGCATGCATTTTAAATAAGAGTTATTAGGTGTTGCTGATTAACTGCTTTTCATTAAATTTCTATTATAATTGATGCCTGTTGTAACTTAAGACCAATAGTTCACACTGAGTTGATCACTCACTCCCACTCTGGGACGGTGTTTTAAAACACCAACCAGACCCATTCACAGATGCAGGTGACCCAGTGAATGAGGAACCTGGCGAGGTGAGCTTTGACGAGGAGGACGAGTTCTCCTACTTTTAGCTGATGGGCGGCTCTTCATCGGCTTGATCGGGCTGAATTTGGATTTGCTGAGCCGCGGGCTCCGCTTTAGTCTTTTGGATATAGCCTTTTTTTTCATTATCCTGTTGGGCAACACCTTGGGCGACCCTTTATTATTTTTGGACCTGTATATTTGTGAGATTTCCTTCATTTCAGTAGACTGGTGCGATTGTGCTTCATGCTTCAGGTAATTCCAAATTGCGCAGTTAAATTTGATTAATCATAAAAATCATAAATGCATGATAAATGACACTCGGGAACTCGGGAGTCGAGTCTATGCCCGACCCCCGATTTTCCGGGGTGTTACATCCAGACCATCCCAAAGGTGTGAGGGTGATCTTAACGAGCTATCAACTAGTATATCAACATCGTTTCTCATGCATCTGAGTCAAATGAATCAAATATTCCTAGCAAGCATTCATGAATTAAAGTGTATGTGTATTGTGTGTGTGTGAGGAGGTTAAGCACTTTCTCTATCCTAACAGGCCATATGCACAAGAGAAATGAAATCATACACACCATGAATCAATAATATATGGAAGAAATGACGAGGCATAAGCATGTTATCATCCATATACGAAATCATGTGAGCAATAAATAACATCATGAAGAACCATCATGCATATCCATACAATTTCAAGAACCTACAATTCGTAGGGATTCTCTAGACTTTCAAATATACCAACCAAGCATTCAAAATCATTAAGCTAGTACTACAATTGGTGCTAGGCCACTTAAGAACAATAGTCCGCACCTTAGAATTCATTGGAGACTTGAAAATGACCTGGGAACGTCGATTTGGGGACCAGTTGGTCGGAATCCCTAAAGCAAGCTCATACATGTGAGAAATCCATACGAAAATCCCCTTCCTCACAAGGGTTCCAAGGTAAATGGAGGAAGAACCTTACCTAAACGATTGATGGACGATTTTGGTGGTTGTGGTGTAGAGTTTCCTCTTAGAGATGAGGTAGGGAGTTGGAAGGGATGATCTCCTTAGGCCCCACCACGATCTAAGGTCCACCTTTGTAACACCCTGAAAATCGGGGGTCGTGTATATACTCAACTCCCGAGTTCCCGGGGTCACTCACCATACATTTTATGGTCTTATGATTTGTTAAATTAATTGCGCAATTTGAAACACGAGCCACCTGCTTTACAAAACGCCCGTGGTACACGAGCCTCATAGGGCCCAGATTCGGCTCTCCCAGCGACCACACATCCAGAACTAACGTTCTTTCCAATGTTTATTGGAAGTAAGAGGGTCGGTTATTAAAGAGCTGCCTTTGCCCTGCCAGACGCTCAAGACATAAAAGCCGGGAAAGTTCGGATTTACCCGCACTTGATATAAGTGGAGGAACTCATCAACTGTCAGTGGAGACTGCTCTAACTCAGTTGTAACGTCCCGTCCAACCAGCACAGTGTCCTGGGGCGACCACGTAGGATTTGTCGTAGGACCGTTCGCTTAAGCCACTCGTGGTGGGTTACCATAAATAAAATTATCCAAGATTAAACCAATTTAGTAGACCTGGCTGGCCATGATAGTGCTTAGTGTGGGCCACCAAGCTAGATGGCTGTTTGCACATAAAAGACCGCTCATGCAGGCCGTACAACGACCGAGGATGGTCGAAAAATTCTAAAACTTGGTGTGGCCGTTGGTCTCACCGGGCTTGAGGGCCATCGCGGACTGCAGCCCCTGTAGACGCCCAGAAGTGGGATCTGGCATAGGCCCAATGCACCCCACCAATGCCAGCATTGAGATCTGACACTGGTCAATGAAATTGAAATGTGAGACATTCCAGCCGTCGGATTTATTCTGAATTTACGGTGATGGTTTGATATATTTTTCAACGCCCGTTTACCAAATCTGGGGCCCGATCGTGGCACGATGACCGTCGATCGTAAATCTGACCCGTGCGATCAAACCCTATATCCGATCGCGCCCAAATTTTGCACGGCCCTTCATCGGGCCATTGATCACCTAACCTATAAGTTTTATGGCCAGAAGACCACCAAAACCATTCCAATCACCGAAATGGGCCCCACAGGGCCACTTAAAGGTCGGAAACGCCTTCTCAGATCATATATCCGTTCATCCGTTCGTCCTCAAGTTTTACATGAACCCTAGTCGGGTCATAAGACACCTACACGCCGAATTTGGTGGCCTGAGGGGCATTAGGGCCACCCTAACACCAAAAGGGGCCCCATAGGTCTAATTTGAGAATTTTGGAAGCTTGAGGCCAAAGGGGCCAAGTCTAGAGAATAAAGCCCTAAGGCTCTCTTCCTCATAACCCTTCTCCATTTTCCAACAAGCTCTTTCTCTCCCTCATCACTTCATCCAACCTCCAACAACCAATTTTCCTTCCTCATAACTCCACCATTTTTCAACAACCAAGCTCTCCCTCAAACCTCTTCCAAACTCTGACACCCCATCTCTCTCCCTAGCAACTCCCACCATCTCCAACGACCAAGGGGAGTAGAAGGTGTGAGGTCGAGCAAAGGAGCACCCTAAATCGAGGTGGGGCCAAGGAAACTCAACCCTTTCAACTCCCTATCCCTCCTCCAAGAAGAAACCCTCCGCCACAAACCCCAAATTCGTCCGTGGGCCATCTTGGTAAGATCTCTCACTCTTTTTCTCTTGAAATCCTTGTATCGAAGAAGAAGTGGTATGGATTTCTCTCATGCTGAATTGTTTTAGGAATTCCGATCGGCCAACCTCCAAAACCCTCACCTCTAGGTCGTTTCCAAGCCTCCATCAAATTCGAGGTGCGGACTATTGCTCTTAGGTGGCCTAGCACCAATTTTAGTGTGGATTTAATGATTTTGAGTGCTTGGATGTCATATTTGGAATTCTAGAGGGAACCCTAGGGATTTTCATGTTGTTGGATTTGTTAGAATATGCATGTTTAATTCTCAAATGTGATATATATTGTGCCTTCACATGATATTATGTCGGATGATAACATGCTTGTGGTTGTTGATTCATTTCCCTCATATGTGGTGCTTCATTGTGTGTGTGATTATTTGCCGTGACGCTTATGATTCCTCAAGATGGAGGAAGTGTTTAACTTCCTCACACAACCCACACACACTCACATGCACCTAAATTTTATAATGATACTTGTTTGCTTGTTAAAGGTATTTGTTTTGTATGGTTAGGATGCATGAGATTATGATATGGATGTGCTAGTTGATAATATGAGTAGTGGGCATGCTGTAGATCTCTTTTCACTCTCTTGGAATGGTCAGGAACCTGGCGAGAGAGGGTAGTCCCATCGTAGGACTACGCTAAGGCTAGACTGCGGATTGGGCGGGAGTGTTCGGGTGGCTGTAGTTCTACTACATGGGACCCTTGTGCCCGAGGTCATTCGTCTCGTGCTCGCCTGATTTGTGCGAACTAGCCTACTACCTGATCACCCTTGTTTGTTAACCATGTTCGCCCACATATGTATGGAACCTGATGCACCCTACAACCTTTGTGGCCCATTGATAACTAGATTACAACTGGTCCACAGTCTCGTGAGCTGGGCGTGGTGGAATGGGACACTGTGTCCGAGTTGTCGGCCTACGCTGGGGTACCGCGCCTCCCCGTAGTGACCGCGAGTCATCCCTTCCTTATCGGCACTCCTCATGTGTTTGGAGTTGGGAATGAGGACCCCGACGGGATCACGGACCGCGGGGACTCGGCCTCACGGGTTGATGGGGCCTTGGCCTCGCAACCAGATTAGGGCAGTGATATGTAGGGTGATCCAGAATCCCCAACCTGCTGGATGAATGGACTTTAACTAACAAATCGGCTAACACGATCGCATTTCACGCATTAGTTAGGGTGGCGACTCGGAAGTCGAGGTCGCACTGAGGGAGAGTTGACATATGCGATCGTAGACGTAGTTACTTGAGGGAGTGTTGTGGCGAGGGCATGCATCATATCATCGCATTTCATGCACATTTAATAAGAGTTATAGGTGTTGCTGAGTACCTGCTTTTCATTAAATTCCTACTATAATTGATGCATGTACTGTACACCATGAAAATCGGGGGTCATGTATATACGCAACTCCCGAGTTTCCGAGGCCACTTATCATGTGTTTAATGATTTTAGAGTTAGTCTAATTAACTGCGCAATTTGGAACAAACTGGAACATGAAGCACAACCGCAAGTCTACTGAAATGGAAGAAAAACAACACAAAATATATATAAAATACACTCCAAAAGAATAAGGGGCACGGCGCCACCCGACAAAATCACAAATAATATCATGTCCAAAAGAATAGAGCTGAGCTCTCAGCTCAGCAGTCCATCAACACAACTACGGATCCGCAACAGCTCCATCCATCAACTGAAAATAAGAGTACTCTCCTCTTCATCCAGGTCCGCATTGCCAGGCTCCTCCTGATCTTCGCTACCTGCATCTATGGAAGCGTCTGGTTGGTATTTTAAAACACCGTCCCAGGGTGAGAGTGAGTGATCAACTCAGTGTGAACCATTAATCTTAAGTTGTAACAGGCATCAATTATACTAGGAATTTAATGAAAAGCAGAAAATCAGCAAACACCTATACTCTTTGTTAAATGTGCATGAAATGAGATGATGCGATGATATGAGCAACCTCGCACAAGACAAACCCTCAGCGACTACATCTAATCGCATATGCCAACACTCTCAAGCGACCTCGACTTCCGAGTCGCCACCTAACTAATGAACGGTGAAATGCGATCATGGTGTTAGTTGTTAGTTAAAGTCCATTCATCCAGCATTGGGGATTCTGGATCACCCTACATGTCACTGCCCTAATCTGGTTGCGAGGGCAAGGCCCCAACAACGTGTGAGGCCGAATCCTCGCGGCGTGATCCCGTCGGGGTCCTCATTCCCGACTCCAAGCATATGAGGAGTGCCGATAGGGAAGGGATCGCTCGCGGTCACTACGGGGAGGCGCGGTACCCCAGCGTAGGCCGACAGCTCGGGCACAGTGTCCCATTCCACCATGCCCGGCTCACGAGACTGTGGACCAATTGTAGTCAAATTTTCAGTGGGCACAAAGGTTATAGGGTGCATCAGGTTCCATACATATGTGGGCGAACATGGTTAACAAACAGGGTGATCAGGTAGTAGGCTAGTCCACACAGATCAGGCAGGCGCGAGACGAATGACCTCTGGCACAAGGGACCCATGTAGTCGAACTACAGCCACCCTAACACTCCCGCCCAATCCGCAAGTCTAGCCTTAGCGTAGTCCTACCGATGGGACTACACTCTCTTGTTAGGTTCCTGACCACCCCAAGAGAGTGAAAAGAGACTACAGCATGCTCATTACTCATATTATCAGCTAGTACATCCATGTCATAATCTCATGCATCCTAACCTGTAACACCCCGGATTTTCACTGTTTTGGATTTCCAAAAATTCTTGATTTTTTTTAAATTAATTAACTTATAATATCACTTAATGACCATTAACACTCAATGTTTTCCCATACATGTGGGATACCAGTAAAGATCCGCACAAGTTCGATTAATCATGAAACGTCCCGTCCAACCAGCACAGTGTCCTGGGGCGTCCACTATGATTCTCCGCAAGACCGTTCGGTTAAACCTCTTGTGGTGGGGTACCAGGAGTTAATTAACCTAGGATTAGCCCATTAGAGTAGACTAGACAGGCCATGATAGAGCCTAGTACGGGCCGCTAAGCCAGATGGCTGTTTACACTTAAAGACGGGCCGTGTGGGCCGCACAACGACCGAGGATGGTCGAAAAATTCTAAAACTTGGTGTGGCCGTTGGTCTCACTGGGCTTGAAGGCCATCGCTGGCCGCAACTCCGACAGACGCCCAAAAGTGGGATCTGGCATAGGCCCCATGCACCCCACCAATGCCAAAATTGAAATCTGGCACTGATCAAGGAAATTGAAATGTGAGACTTTCCAGCCGTCGGATTTCTTTCAAATTTACGGTAATGGTTTGATATATTTTTCAACGCCCGTTCACCAAATCTGGGGCCCGATCGTGGCACGATGACCGTCGATCGCAAATCGGACCCGTGCGATCAAACCCTATATCCGATCGCTCCCAAATTTTGCACGGCCCTTCGTCGGGCATGGATCACTTAACTTATAAGTTTTATGGCAGAAGACCCCCAGAACTATTCCAATCACCAAAATGGGCCCCACAGGGCCACTTAAAGGTCGGAGGAGCCCTCTCAGATCATATAACCATTCATCCGTTCGTCCTCAATTTTTGCATGAACCCTAGTCGGGTTAGGAGACAACTACACGTCGAATTTGGTGGCCAATGAGGCACTAGGGCCACCTCAACACTTAATAGGGGTCCCATAGGTCTAATTTGGAAAATTAGGAAACATGGGGCCAAGAGACCCAACTCTAGGGAAATAAGCCCTAGCCCTCTTTCACAATTCATTCACTCTCTCAACAACACACCCTCCTCTCCCTCTTATCTCTCCCTTCACCTCCCAACAAACCCATTCCCCTTCTCCTTAATCTTCTTCCAATCTCCAACAACCAAGCTCTCCCTCAAACCTCTCCCAAAACTCCTAAACCATCTCTTCCTAGCAACTTCTACCATCCTCCAACAACCAAGGAGAGTGAAGCAAGAAGAGGGGTAGGGCAAGGAAGTGTGGTGGACCCTCAATCGAGTTGGGGCCCAAGAGAATCGACCCTTCATCACCTTCTCCCTTCCCAAAGGGGAAAACCCTCCGTTACAAACCCCAAATTCGTCCGGTGGGCCATCTAGGTAAGATCCTTTCCCTTTCTCTTCTTGAAATCCATGTATATGGTGGGATTGGCATGGAAAACTAACATGCAAGGGTGGTTTAGGGATTCCGGCCGATCGTCCCGAAAGCCCCTTTCCTGGGACGTTTTTCGTGTCGCCAACGATCCATAGGTGCGGACTATTGCTCTTAGGTGGCCTAGCACTAATTTTAGTGTGGATTTAATGATTTTGAGTGCTTGAATGTCTTATTCGGAATTCTAGAGGAAACCCTAGGGATTTTCATGTTGATTGGATTTATTAGAATATGCATGTTTAAATTCTTAAATAGGATATATATATTGTGCCTTCACATGATATTATGTCGGTTGATAACATGCTTGTTGTTGTTGATTTCATTTTCATTATATGTAGTGCTTATTGTGTGTGTGATTATTTTACCGACTGTCATGATTCCTCAAGATGTAGGAAGTGTTTAACTTCCTCACACAACACACATACACTCACATGCACCTAAATTTTATGATCATACTTGATTGCTTGTTAAAGATATTTGTTTTGTATGGTTAGGATGCATGAGATTATGACATGGATGTAGTAGCTGATAATATGAGTAGTGGGCATGCTGTAGGTCTCTTTTCACTCTCTTGGGGTGGTCAGGAACCTAACAAGAGAGTGTAGTCCCATCGGTAGGACTACGCTAAGGCTAGACTTGCGGATTGGGCGGGAGTGTTCGGGTGGCTGTAGTTCGACTACATGGGTCCCTTGTGCCCGAGGTCATTCATCTCACGCTTGCCTGACCTGTGTGGACTAGCCTACTACCTGATTACCCTGTTTGTTAACCATGTTCGCCCACATATGTATGGAACCTGATGCACCCTATAACCTTTGTGGCCCACTGAAAATTAGACTACAGTTGGTCCACAGTCTCGTGAGCCGGGCATGGTGGAATGGGACACTGTGTCCGAGCTGTTGGCCTACGCTGGGGTACCGCGCCTCCCCGTAGTGACCGCGAGCGATCCCTTCCCTATCGGCACTCCTCATGTGCTTGGAGTCGGGAATGAGGACCCCGACGGGATCACGGACCGCGAGGACTCGGCCTCACACGTTGTTGGGGCTTGCCATCGCAACCAGATTAGGGCAGTGACATGTAGGGTGATCCAGAATCCCCAATCTGCTGGATGAATGGACTTTAACTAACAACCTGGCTAACATGATCGCATTTCACGCATTAGTTAGGGTGGCGACTCGGAAGTCGAGGTCGCATTGAGGGAGTGTTGACATATGCGATCGTAGACGTAGTCGCTTGAGGGAGTGTTGTGGCGAGGGCATGCATCATATCATCATTTCATGCACATTTAACAAAGAGTTATAGGTGTTGCTGATTTCCTGCTTTTCATTAAATTCCTATTAAAATTGATGCCTGTTACAACTTAAGATTAATGGTTCACACTGAGTTGATCACTCACTCCCACTCTGGGACGGTGTTTTAAAACACCAACCAGACACTTCCATAGATGCAGGTGGTGGAGATCAGGAGGAGCCTGGCACTGCGAATTTGGATGAGGAGGAGGAGTACTCCTACTTCCAGCTGATGGATGGAGCTGCTGCGGATCCGTAGTTGTGTTGATGGACTGCTGAGCTGAGAGCTCAGTTCTATTCTTTTGGACAGGATATTATTTTTGTTATTTTGTCAGGTGGCGCCATGTGCCCCTTATTCTTTTGGACGTGTATATATATATATATTTGTGTTGTTTTTCTTCCATTTCAGTAGACTTGCGGTTGTGCTTCATGTTCCAGTTTGTTCCAAATTGCGCAGTTAATTAGACTAACTCTAAAACCATTAAACACATGATAAGTGACCTCGGAAACTCGGGTGTTGCGTACATACACGACTCCCGATTTTCAGGGCGTTACACAAGTGCATGTACCTAGCCTGTTTTGATTAGGCAATGGTGTGTTGCGGCTAGCAATTCAAAGTATGCAGTAAATCCTAGATTTTTTTTTTTTTTTTAATTCTCCCATATTAAATGTACTTGTGTTATTAGGAATTTTTATGAAGAATTAGATAAACATATGTGCATACACTCAAATTAAAACTCAAAACACTTAGAAATATGTGTAAACCTTGTTTCTGAAAATTCAAACTCAATAATAGTTGTGGATTATTCCGATAGGTGAAATTAAATGGTTCAAAATTAAACTCAGCCTATGGATCATGAATCCATCAGGTACATAACGCGAGTTTGACAGTTTATCATCTAAGTAACCAACTAGACCATCTGGTTTCAAAATCAACCATGTGAATCCAGTTAAACATAGTCAGAAAACTAATGCATACGTCCGATCCTCAAAAGCTTAAGCTAATCATGTGAATTGTGAATCTAAGGCTAAGATCTAGTGGACTACACCGTCAATGAATCTACATAACCGAACCATAATGAAGATCTATCTAAGACCAACATAACGAACGGTTTGGACTATGTGCATGACTTGAATTAACAAAATAACTGTATATCTTAGAAATCAATGGTTGATGATGAATTAGGCTAAAACACCACTTCTGCTAATTTTCTAACTTAAACATAAGTCGATCCGAACGACATGTAATACACATGAAATCTGATTCGTGTGAAATTACGACCAAGCTCTAAATGGCCCAGCCTAAAATTATAAAAAGATCTTCGACCTACACATGCAGGGAAATATTCAAGTCCCGGGCCTGTTTGATTTTCAAGTGCACGTGCACTGAAAATTACCAGGTAAAGGAGTAATAATTATTTCCCCTTGTATTTACAACATACCTAATTCAACTAAAACATTACAAAATATAAATGGTCCTACTGTGATGCGTTTTTCTTATTCACACCATTCATCCATTATGCCATTTGAATTTATAGTATAAGTAAAAAAATGAGGTATATTCAAAACTCAAGTGGACCACACCATACAAAAAAGGGAATCGAATAGTTACCATTAAAAACCACTATTTCTTTTGGTGTGGGCCACCTGAGTGTTGTATTTGCTTCATCTTTTGTCTCATGCTTCAAAATATTGTAGTAAAATAGATCGACGGAACTGATATATCATAAACATTACTGTGTAGTTCAAAAATTAAAATTATTTCAATTGAACCGATTTGAAATGCACAAATTCTTATGAATTTTCAAACGCTGTGAAACCGTAATAATGACCCATTTCATAGTATTTACGTTTGCTTTGAAAAAACCAAACAGGCCCTTGATATACATTAGTACCAAATCTATATAACCTTATGAAGAGGTTGAATGGCAAACAATATTACCCTGGTAAGGTTTCAATGGTGGCATCCTTACCACTGCTGCTTTAGATGGTGTGGTTTACTAAGGCTTTGGATCTGTCTCATTCTTTAGCCTATATTGAATGAACAGGTTACCCTAGAAAGGTTGCAATGGTGGGTATCCTTGTCACCACAGCTTCTCTTACCGTGGTCTACTTAAATTTTCAATTTTTCTTAATTTTTAACCTATACTCTAAAATAATTTAAAAAATAAATAGGCCACATGGATAAAACTCATATATCATGTCGGCCCGACAAAGCACCTACACTAATAATTTATAATAAATACTTCTAAATATAATTGATTTTCAGCGAGATTTTCGGAATGTAATTATAAGAATAATTTATAAAATTTGAACAACTTCTTAGAAATTTCTGCCCGAGAAATTGCCGAGTTTGGTCAAGGTTGACGTAATCAGATTGGGACCCGATTCGGACGCGGTTTGAGGTGCACCCGCGCAAGTTGACAAGCTTTGATGTGTACAAAACAAATAGCATGGCTCCATACGCATCTGGACATCGAAAACCAGCGGCTGACCTCGGCCGTTGGATTGGAAACCTTTCCAATGATCCAAGCCGTATATTTGATGGGATACTAAAAGAGAAATGCACAAGTGCCCTGTGAGTTATAGTGCTGGTAGTTGCATCTACTACTTGGACAGTTGAATCGATGGATCTGAACCGTCTATTAAATCCATAACACTTATAGGCTATTGTGCAAAAATCACACAATCCGATGATCCAGTCCATCCATGATTTTTCTTATTTCTATGGCCATTCGTTTTATGAGCCGTGGATGACATGGTTAGGATTGCTTAACAAAAGTGACTCTTTGGAATCGTAAGCAATCCATGATGGATCCCAAGATATAGATTGATCAAACTGTTGATTCCACCTATTTTAGTGTAAATGATCTTGACCGTCCACATCGGAGGCTAATGATCAGGTGGTTATGATTGTCGGATTGGTGTCAGATTTCAGATTTGCATAGCCCCATGAACTTAATGGACGGATTGGTGTCATATGAGGTAGCTCATGTACACCATCCGATGTGCTTGCGTGGCACGTGGATACGAGATCCGGACCATCCATCACCATCTTGATGACCTTGCCGAAGAATCAGCATGGTATGATCATCAGATCGGCCAGAGTTTTATGAAACAAATTTACAGCTGAAGTTTTCGACACCATCCAGCTGTTTCTGATATATTGGCCCAGCTGATGAGTGGACCAGCTTGATTTTTTGGTCACGAACCTCTTCAAGAACGACCCACCTGGTGGACGGCTTAGATATAGTAGCTGTGGCCACGGTAGCCCAGTTTAGATAATCGCTTCCAGAAAAATCTGGACGGTCCACGCATGACGCCGGATAAGGACGTGTATGTTGGATGTGAACCATCGAAAATTCTTTCAGATCACCGTCCACTGTTTTCGTATGTGTTTGGATCGTCTGATTTTCGTCAGGTAATCTAAACAGGGAGGCCCATCTGATGCATGGTTTGTATTATCCCACGCGCGCCGAGATCGTGACGTGTGTTTCTCATCCACTCCGTCCATCGTCCGCGCCAGCTCATGGCCATGACGTGTGTTTGAAATCCACTCTGTCCATCATTTTCACCAGCTCATGGTGTATGAAAGACCAAAAAATTAGGTGGATCTGAAACTTAAGTGGGCCACACCAGAAGAAAAGTAGGTTTGGGATACCCAGATGGGCCCCACCGTGAAACGTCATCCAACCCGTTCAAAACGTGATTTCCGCCGGGACGAAGGTGAAAAACGAAAAATAATCAAACCTTCCATGGACCCCCAAGAAAGTTTCAGTAGTGGGTGTCCCATCCTCACGTTTCTCTCTGATATGGCCCACTCGAGTTTTGGGTCTGCCATATTTTTCATGGCGCAAATGATGAACGGAGTGGATGTCACATGCACATCACTGTGGACCCCACAGAGAGAGAGAGAGAGAGAGAGAGAGAGAGAGAGAGAGAGAGAGAGAGAGAGAGGACCTGCAACGCATTTTTCGTGTAATCGGACGGTGGTGATGCGACAGGCAATTCAAGTGGGACAGGAGAAATGGGTGAGTGGATGAAAATCTGAAGAACAAAAGCAATCAAGCACACAACGAAAACGCTCGTGCACGCTGATAACATGCGCCGGGGGTACATAGCGTCAATCAAGCCAGCGAGAGAGAAGATAACAGGGAGTTTGGATAGCACCTTGAACGGGATATTTAATCGAGGAGAAAGACTTTGGTGATAGTTCACCACCACTTTCTTGGTCGTACATGTGGTATACACAAATGTCAATCCAAACCGTCCAGATCGTACAGATCACTGACGATAAGAATCAGATCGTACAGATCACTGACGATAAGAATATTTAGAAAAGCTAACGGTCCTGAATATTCAATAGTGAATATCAATGGTAGGATTACTATACAAATTCAACAGCCAAAATTGTGAAATTTGGACTATATTCAATCCAAAACGGGGACCACGATTTGGAGGGTCCGGATTGTAGTACATGCAGGCCACGTGGATGATGGCTGCGGCTCTACAACGTAAAGAAATGGTCATGGACTAGCACTGTAGTCTGCGACCCCGCGAGATTACCAGAACAAAAAAAAAAAGAAAAAACAAATCAATATGGTTTAACGGTTAGTCGCGGTGAACCGAATTTGGTCTATTGCGATGTAAACGCGCACATTCATTTGTGCTGTTTAGTTAATCTAGACGGTCCATCCGAAGGAACCCATGGTGGATGGCCTATAGACAAAAATTTAAGCAATTAAACAGTCCTAACCCTCTGATTAATATATTTTACTACAACGTGAACTACATGGGCCCCTATTGTATACTTGTGACAAATCTGACCAGTTCATATTTTTATGATCTCATTTTAGGGGATGAGCCAAAACGCAGGCTCATCCAGTTCACAGATGGGTCCCACGGCTGGAAAACATGGGACACTGGCTTTTAACGGTCCACTCGCTCTTGGATTGTCGCCCAACTGAGCGCTGGATCTGGGCCATCTTTCTGTGCACCCAGGTAGAATTAACTTGTGAATGGGATGAATTTCTCTCAAAGATCACCGTGGGCCCACGTCACAGAAACTATATCAGTAAATTCTGACTAATGAGTCAGAGATGTGACAGCGAATCACGTGGTGTAACGTCCCGTCGTCCACCAGCACAGTGTCCTGGGCGTCCACGTAGGATCGTCACAGGACCGCTCGCTGAAGCCACTCGTGGTGGGTTACCGTAGATAAAAAATCATTCAAGATTAATCCAATTTAGTAGACCAGACTGTCCATAACAGGGCTTAGTGTGGGCCACCAAGCCAGATGGCTGTTTGCACATAAAGGACCGCTCGTGTAGGCCGCACAACGACCGAGGATGGTCGGAAAATTCTAAAACTTGGTGTGGCCGTTGGTCTCACTGGGCTTGAAGGCCATCGCGGACCGCAGCCCCGACAGACGCCCAGAAGTAGGATCTGGCATAGGCCCAATGCACCCCACCAATGCCAGAATTGAAATCTGACACTGGTCAAGGAAATTGAATGTGAGACGTTCCAGCCGTCGGATTTCTTCCGAATTTACGGTGATGGTTTGATATATTTTTCAACGCCCGTTTACCAAATCTGGGGCCCGATCGTGGCACGATGACCGTTGATCGCAAATCGGACCCGTGCGATCAAACCCTATATCCGATCGCTCCCAAATTTTGCACGGCCCTTCATCGGGCCATGGATCACCTAACCTATAAGTTTTATGGCCAGAAGACCCCCAAAACTATTCCAATCACCGAAATGGGCCCCACAGGGCTACTTTAAGGTCGAAAGCGCCTTCTCAGATCATATAACCGTTCATCCGTTCGTCCTCAATTTTTACATGGACCCTAGTCGGGTTAGGAGACAACTACACGCCGAATTTGGTGGCCAGTGAGGCGTTAGGGCCACCTCAACACTCAATAGGGGTCCCATAGGTCTAATTTGAAAAAACTAGGAAACATGGGGCCAAGAGACCCAACTCTAGGGAAATAAGCCCTAGCCCTCTTCACAACCTCATTCACTCTCTCAACAACAACCCTCTCTCCCTCCTATCTCTCCCTTCATCTCCCAACAACCCATTCCTCTTCTCCTTAATTTCTTCAAATCTCCAACAACCAAGCTCTCCCTCAAACCTCTTCCAAAACTCCAACAACCCATCTCTCTCCCTAGCAACTTCCACCCTCCTCCAACGACCAAGGAGAGTGAAGTAAGAAGGAGTAGTCAAGGAAGTGTGGTAGACCCTAAATCGAGTTGGGGCCTAAGAGAATCGACCCTTCAACACCTTCTCCCTTCCCAAGGGGGAAAACCCTCCGCCACAAACCCCAAATTCGTCTGTGGGCCATCTAGGTAAGATCCTCTCCCCTTTTCTTCTTGAAATTCATGTATTATGGTGGGATTGGCATAGAAAACTAACATGCAAGAGTTTGGTTTAGGAATCCGGCCAATCGTCCCGAAAACCTCTTTCCTAGGACGTTTTTCGTGTCGCCAACGATCCATAGGTGCGGACTATTGCTCTTAGGTGGCCTAGCACCAATTTTAGTGTGGATTTAATGATTTTGAGTGCTTGGATGTCATACTTGGAATTCTAGAGAGAACCCTAGGGATTTTCATGTTGTTGGATTTGATAGAATATGCATGTTTACTTCTCAAACGTGATATATATTGTGCCTTCATATGATATTATGTCAGATGATAACATGCTTATGTTTGTTGATTCATTTCCATCATATGTAGTGCTTTATTGCGTGTGTGATTATTTACCGTTATGCTTATGATTCCTCAAGATGGAGGAAGTGTTTAACTTCCTCACACAACCCACACACACTCACATGTATTTAAATTTTATGATGATAGTGGTTTGCTTGTTAAAGGTATTTGTTTTGTATGGTTAGGATGCATGAGTTTATGACATGAATGTGCTAGTTGATAATATGAGTAGTGGGCATGCTGTAGGTCTCTTTCCACTCTCTTGGGGTGGTCAGGAACCTAACAAGAGAGGGTAGTCCCATCGGTAGGACTACGCTAAGGCTAGACTCGCGGATTGGGCGGGAGTGTTCGGGTGGCTGTAGTTCGACTACATGGGTCCCTTGTGCCCGAGGTCATTCGTCTCACGCTTGCCTGATTTGCGCGGACTAGCCCACTACCTGATCACCCTGTTTGTTAACCATGTTCGCCCACATATGTATGGAACCTGATGCACCCTACAACCTTGGTGGCCCACTGATAACTAGATTACAATTGGTCCATAGTCTCGTGAGCCGGGCATGGTGGAATGGGACACTGTGCCCGAGCTGTCGGCCTACGCTGAGGTACCGCGCCTCCCCGTAGTGACCGCGAGCGATCCCTTCCTTATCGGCATTCCTCATGTGCTTGGAGTCGGGAATGAGGATCCCGACGGGATCACGGACCGCGAGGACTCGGCCTCACGCGTTAATGGGGTCTTGCCATCGCAACCAGATTATGGCAGTGACATGTAGGGTGATCCAGAATCCCCAACCTGCTGGATGAATGGACTTTAATTAACAACTTGGCTAACACGATCGCATTTCACGCATTAGTTAGGGTGGCGACTCGGCAGTCGAGGTCGCACTGAGGGAGTGTTGACATATGCGATCGTAGACGTAGTCGCTTGAGGGAGTGTTGTGGCGAGGGCATGCATCATATCATCGCATTTCATGCACATTTAACAAGAGTTATAGGTGTTGCTGATTTCCTGCTTTTCATTAAATTCCTATTATAATTGATGCCTGTTACAACTTAAGATTAATGGTTCACACTGAGTTGATTACTCACTCCCACTCTGGGACGGTGTTTTAAAACACCAACCAGACGCTTCCATAAATGCAGGTGGCGAAGATCAGGAGGAGTCTGGCACTGCGGACTTGGATGAGGAGGAGGAGTACTCCTACTTCCAGTTGATGGATGAAGCTGCGTCGGATCCGTAGCTGTGACGACGGACTGCTGAGCTGAGAGCTCGGCCCTATTCCTTTGGACATGATGTTATTTTTTTTGTGATTTTGTCGGGTGGCGCCATGTGCTCCTTATTCTTTTGGACGTGTACATATACATTTGTGTTGTTTTTCTTTCATTTCAGTAGACTTGTGGTTGTGCTTCATGTTCTATGTTGTGCCAAATTTGCGCAGTTAAATTGACTAACCCTATAACCATAAAACGCATGATAAGCGACCTCGGAAACTCGGGAGTTGAGTATATAAACGACCTCCGATTTTTAGGGCGTTACACGTGGTTATCATGCAACCGTTGAATTTAGGTGGGGCCCACTTTGGTGATGCTTGTGACATGGTCGACCCTTCTACAGCCATCTCATTTTAGGACGTGGTCCAAAATCAAGGATAATCGGAGGCAGAAGTGGATCCCACATCAAGAAAAAAAATTCTACGGTAATTTTTAATGGTCCCTTCTTTCTTGCATTGTGCCCATTGAGTGGTACGCTGTTTGGCTAGCGGTCAGTGCTCTGTGGGCCCCACCATGATGTATGTGTTTTATCCACACCGACCATTCATTTTAAAAGATTATTTTAAGATTTGATAAGAAAATGGACACAGATTTAAAACTCATGTGGACCACACCACCAGCAAACAGTAGTGATTGAATGTCCACCATTAAAAACCTCCTAGGAACTAGTGTAATTTTTATTTGGCATCCAACGGGTTGATTAGGCCGTAAAGACCTAGATGAAGGGAAAGAAGAAATATCAGCTGGATCCAAAGCTTTAGTTGCCCACAAGAAGCTTTTAATGGTGGGAGTTCAATCAACAGTGTGTGGTCCACTTGAGATTTAGATCTATCTCATTGTTGGGCTCATATTATAAAATGATCCGAAACAATGGACAAATGCATGGATGAAACGCATACATCATGATAAGGCCCACATAGCACCAACCACTAGCCATTGGCCAGTGGCTGGGTCACTAGCTAATCTGTTTCCCGTTGGGACTGCATCTATCTCATATTTCCTGCACTATATAAAACTACCTTGCTAAACTTATGAACGGGTATAATTCTCTCAAACATCATAGTGGGTCCCACCATCATGGAACTTATCTCCATCACATTCTGATACAGGAGAAACGGAGTGACATGCTGTCCGTGGTTATCATTCAACCATTGAATCTCATTTTAGGTTGTGGGTTCAAAATTCACACTTTCATAATGTTTATGGTAAATCCAAACCGTCTATCATTTCAGTCATCTCATTTTAGGGTGTGGGTTCAAAATCAAGGTAGATCCAACGCATAGATGGATCTTAAGTGTGCCTTAACGGTCTACTCTTTTTTACTTATTGGCCCACTTGAGTTCTATATCTGATTCATCTATCCGTCCTAAGTAAAATTTCCAGCCCAAACTTATGAATAGGGTGAATTTCTCTCAAAAATCATGATGGATCCCACCGCTAAGGAAACAGTCTCCATCATATTCTGACATGAGCCAGAGAGACGACAGCAAGTCAATCATGCAACTGTTCATCTAAGTGGGGCATGATATATCCACCAGCCACCAGTTTAATCATTTCATTTTAGGGTTGCCGCCCTAAAAATCAAGGCTAATCCAGATGTATCCCACATCAAGAAAATGTGGTACCGGGGCCTTAAAACGTCCACTATTTCTTCTTGTATTGTGGCCCACTGAACCGTTGGATTTGACTTATCTTGAATTTCCCAAAGTAAACTAATCCAAATAAACTTTTGAACGGAGTGGATTTCTCTCACACATCAAGGTAGTTATTTAGTTTTTAAAATTATAATTTTCTGGCTACACACCGAGTTATTCACTCATGAAGAGGGCAGAAATGTCTTTCTCCCGTCTTAACGGCGGCTCTACATTAGCGAAAAGATGTCAGAAGCGGATTGCCTGAGCACAGAGATGCTGTGTGGGGCCTACAGAGATGTCCGTGAAAAATCTCCTCCGTCCATCTGTTTTGAAAGACCATAATAGGATAGGTTTCTTAACAATCATGTAGATCCAAAACTTAGGTGGGCCACACCAATGAAACAGTGCTAACAGAAATGTCCACCGTTGAAGCTTCGCTGGAGCTGACTAATGATGTTTATATGCCATCCAAACCGTTCATAGAGTTATTACCACTCAGATAAACCGTAGTAATAAATATCATCCGAATAAAAAATTTCTATCACCCCAAGATTTCAATATCCACTGTTTTGTTTAGTGTGGCCCACATGAGAATTGAATCTAACTGATTACTTTGATCTTTCAAAACAGATAGACGGAGTGGATTTGTTACGGAAGTGGACCCCACATAGTCCCAGTCACAGGAATATCTCTGTGATCAGGCTCACAGGCAATCCGCTTCCAAAGCTGCCCGGGCGGTAGTTTTGAAGAAAAATCTGTATATAAAAACAGGTTTTGAAGAAAAGGTTTGAAATGACAGTTTTTCAGTAAATCGATTGAAGGAGAGGC
Organism: Magnolia officinalis; assembly: GCA_021015155.1. NCBI lineage: Eukaryota > Viridiplantae > Streptophyta > Magnoliopsida > Magnoliales > Magnoliaceae > Magnolia > Magnolia officinalis. Next base: position 3,447,248 of record JAJHSJ010000009.1, read on the forward strand.
GGCTTACGGAAAAATCAATTTTCTTTTTTTCACGGAGGAATTCCAACGCCCTGATGCATGGCGTCATGATCCATGGTGCATCCATTTGGCACAAGTGGGACCCATGTTCTGGTGATCTATACCGTTGATATGACTTCAACCACTGTGTATAGTGGAATACGAAATTTTCAGATTGATTGATTCTAATCATCCAATACCTTTGTTGTTTTTCTTTTTTATTAACCGTTTCTTTTGAGTCCATTGATCCAAGAGTTATAATAGTCTGATCAGAGAATACTGAGATATTACATATCCACCGTAGGTTCCATCAGATCAACGGTTGGGATTCCCAAATCATGCGTCTTTAATGGACAAATGGACGGACCAGGACAAGTCTCAGGAATCCACGTATTACCAAATAAGCGTCGACAAATAGTAGGCATGAGGGAGGGGAGCGGATTAGCTGTTGTTACCCAGGAATAGTGATGAATCCACATGTTACCCCAACCGTGTGGGGCCCACTTTGATGTATTTATTGTATATCCATGCTTTCCATATGTTTTTCCATCTCATTTTAGGATGAGATCCCAAACCTTAAAGTGATCATTTATTGTATATCTCAGGTGGACCATACCACTAGAAATAGTGATGAATTACCATTGAAACTTTTTTGTGGGCTACAAAAGTTTTGGATTAAGCTTATCTTTGCCTTTTACCTTTATCAAGGTCTTCTTGACATTATCAAAAGGTTGGATGGAAAATAACGAAAACCTTAGGAGGGGCTCTTTGAAAATTTTAATGGTGAGGCACTCAATCAATACTGTTTACTGTTGTGTGGTCCACCTGATATTTGGATCTGCTTAATTTTTTGGACCATGACCTAAAATGGGCTTTGAAAAATGGATGGATGGAGTGGATATACAATGAATCATAAAGGTGGGCAACACCTCAGTAAGTGTTGCCAAAACTGTGTGGGCCCACCTTGATGTATTTACTGTATATCTATGTTGTCCATTTGTTTTTCCATTTCATTCTAAGATCCCAAACCTTAAGAAGATTCAAATCTCAGGTGAACCGTACCAGTAAGGATAGTGATGAATTACTATTAAGAACTTAAATCTCAAGTGGACCATGCTACTAAAAATAGTGATGAATTACCATTAAAAACGGTGTGGGCCACAAAATTTTTGGATTAAGCTGATCTTTGTCATTTCCCTTTTATCCAGATCTTCTTGCATTATAAAGAAGTTGATGGGAAATAAATATTACTAAAACCTTAGGATGGGACCTTTGAAAATTTTAATGGTGACGCACTCAATCACCACTATGTCCTATAGTGTGGCCCACCTGAGATTTGGATCTTCTTAAGTTTTTGGACTATATCCAAAAATGAGTTGGAAAAACGGATGGACGGCATGGATATACAACAAATAATCAAGGTGGGCCCCACGGTGAGGGTAACCAGGTAACAACTAATCAACTTGCATTAGGGAGGTGCCTATTAAGTATGAAATTAAAAACATGCCCCATCTTAGAAGAAAAAATAGTGAAAATAAAGACTTGTAGGTTCACGTAGTATATGTATAACATCCAAGCCATCCAACACATACACTCCACTATGATGATTACACGGACAAAAAAATCAAGCCGACCAAGGCATCATATGGGCTACACTTGAATTTGAATATTTTGTAGTGTAAATCCTTTCATGGATTGACCCACATGTAATCGTATCCGTCCGATTTTTTATTTACCGATAATCATGTTGGTTTTCATCTATTGGATGGGATTGAAAATTTATTGACCCCACAAATTTTGGATCCTCCACTTTGTAGAAAATAATAGCAGGTAGGAAGAGTAACGCATGATTTCTTCTTCTTTAAAAAAATAAAATCAAATAAAATAAAATTTCAAAACTATTTAGAAATATCAGTTTCTAGAGGCATTATTTGGTAAAATCTCAATAACTAAGGAATTTTACCAAAAAATTCATATACTCCGTTAAATCAATGCCCATGAGCCACCTCTTCACGACCCTAAAGCATGAAAATTGGACCGTTGAAATGTTAATGTCTGACATAGGAAAGAGAAGAAAAAAAAAAATCACTGTCTTTCTTAAATAGTGAAATAATAGAAAAAAAATCAAATATTTTATTGAATGATGTCTAATAGGGTATAATTTCTCTATTATATCATTAATAAAGAAAAAATTAAAACTCTAATTCAAAATTATCAAAAGTAGTAAAAATTTCATTTTAATAAAAGTTGTCCAAAATAGTAAAACTCATGCTAAAAATAAAGTTCATATAAACTTCACTGGAGGACTCCTACTTACAAGTAATTTCTTAAAAAATTAAAAATCTAAATCTTATTAAAATAATAAAATTTAAAATTTGAAGTATATTCTCATAAAATGAACCGACGGTATCGAATCAAAACTTATGATCAGATTTATGAATCATATTTCAAACAATAATTTCTCTCTATTCATATTAAATTTCTTTGAACGGGACGTTTTTGGGCTTAATTATGTCATGCCCTAAGTAGGACAAGGATAAGATTTATTAAATTTCTCTCTATTTTCGCTTTCGTTTCGACTTCTTTTGGTCCAACGGGTGAGGACGACATAGCACACATCAGTGTCACATCACTAATTTTTCTTAAAGGTAAGTTTAAATCTATATGGGTAAAGACTGATTGGATGAGTCTATATACACTGAATTTGTGAGTATAGTTCGTATACATGATTGCAGCAGTCTGAAATTGTCAGGTCATCAAACATACACCGTATGCAGACAACGTGTACGGGCGGATGCAAACAAATGACTGTCTAGTGCCGACAGTCACATTGATTTGATTGATTTTTTTGGCCCTCTGGGATCATTGGCAACAGATGTTTTACCCACTGAAACTTTGAAAAGCTTGGAGTGGTTTTCTATTTTGCAATGCACACATGAATAGCATTTAGCATATGGTATTTAAAAGATGTTTCACATGAAGTTTTCAACTCATAAGGTAAGCAAGAGGAGGATGAAATGTTAATCACTATATAAACTTTAAAAAAAATAAAATTAATTAAATGATCAAAGAACTAGAAGTGGGCCCATCATGAGATGATGGATCGTAATCATTATTAGTTTTCCACCTACATGATGTTTTGTAAAGACCGTTACAGGTCTGTAAAGGCATGACAACAATTATATGTTACGGGGTCATAATAATCGTTACAACTGTTATGGAAAAAATAACTTGTAACCAACGTTAATGGTCTGTTACACCTCTATAAAGATTGTAATAGCTTCGTAATGATTTTTTATTGGACAAATATGGTCTCTTTTTTTTTTTTTCAACTTTATGAAATGAATATTAGTTTTTCTGAATTTTTCTTTAAAATAAATAAATAAATAAACACCGTAATGGCCATTAGAGGAGCCATAACAGTTGTATGACCGGTATCGTAAAAGTAACACTAATGGCCATTATGACCACTGTTACCATTACGATAGCTTGCTTTCCCACAAGCTGATCAAATGATCTCGGACTACACTTGTATACAAGAACACAAAGTTGAGCAAAAGATATGCCCTTGGTAAAGATATATGCAATTTGAACTTATGTGGTCATATAGGGGGCGTTTGGATAGTAAATTACTTAAGATAAGCTACTTATGTCTCAATAACTTTTTTTGACTTCTACTTATTAAGTTGAGGGAATTAATTAACTTTAAGTAAAAAAAAGTTACTTATAATTGATTATAAACCAAACTTATATAAAAAAAGTTATTTATCTACTGCCGTAAGAAAAAAAAAAAAAAAGTAACTTATTTGGTGGAACCAAACGGACCATAGTCACACGAGGAACATCAATGTTCTACCAAACTACTTTTTCTTGAACAAAGTGATAGTCAGCTTTCAAATGTTTGGTGAGTATGTGAAAAGCTAGTGGAAGCTATAGAAATTGCACTAATGTTGCTGCACCAGATAGTTGGAATGGAATCAAAATAAAGACTTAGCGAAAGATGTGCTTCACAACAGTTATACCGGTGGTAGTTTGAGAATGTATAAATTGACATAGTTACTTGATAATGTCTGATTTAGCATTCACATGACTTTTACAATTGGTAGGATTTGTTCACCATAGTCGATTGGCAATATTTCTTTTGTAATAGCAAGAGATGCATAAGTTTTGGCACGAACCATAAAGGCAGGCTTAAAATTTTCTAACAGCTATTTTGTTTTGAAAATAAAATAAATTGAGAGAGATCAGTTCAACTGTGGTGGATTTCAAGGCCTAAAAATAAAGTGGACCCAGATCTTTCATAGCAAACAAAGTACTAAATTACTTAAGTAAAACAATTATATGGTGAGGACTATTATCAATAACAATGACATTATCGACATGAATGAGTAGAAGTAAGATGAGGACAGATTCTATGGCCATTCCTGATAAATGTGTTGAAGTGGTGGAAGAAGGAATAGAACGCGGAGAGAAGGTAGGCAACTAGGACAAGGAAGGACCTAACACCATCGAATCACCTATCGGCGTGAGGTGAGTGGTCATTTCAGCCCGGTTGGCCCGGCCGGGTTGAGCCTAGCCCAACTTCATGTGTACATGTGTTCCATTATGCAGGTATGTTATTCCGATCATCGGTTAGGCAACGAATGCATCTTGTGCATAGGCCTTGATTTTTAACTTTTCTAAATGTATATTTATTTAGACATGTGGCCCACGTAACCAAGGGAAAGATTAGGATTAATTACGTTAAATAATGATTTGATTAGTTTTTGGTGTCCAAGTCCGGACCCAACCCAAGACTTACAGTGTTGGGTTGGACCCGGATTGGTCTAGCCTGTTGTCAACCCTACCTAGAGAGTAGGACTGGCAATAGGCTAGACTGGCTAGAGTGGTCCAGCCTGGTAGGGCTAGGGCTTTGACCCTTGAGCCTGGCTTGAGGACCCTCAGGCCAATGATGAATGGTCCAGCCCTATCCATTGGTATAGTCCAATCATCAAGTGCATGTTTAGTTTAAAGGCACTCTTGGATTTTAGAATCACGATTTAATGATCAAAACCATTTACATGATGGGACTCAAGATGGAGGGGATCTACCCACAAAAAATTTCACTCTTTTCCAGATACGGCCAGGCTGTAGGGCCAGCGCTATTGATTAGAGATCTAGGGCCCAGAAAGGGCCCACCCAGGCCCTACCCATGGCCACCCTAATACTAATGAGAAATTTTGGGCCGTGGCAATGCATTGAGAGCCATTGATCAACGGTTCTGATCATCAAACTATGGGCCCTACATGTACAAATCAGCAGCCAGAGGACACTATAAAAGTACTGGTACTGGGTTGGGTTATCCCATCATGAGCCACTGAGCCAAACTCAGGCCTGATTTTCTGTTCAGCGGTTGACCCGTTAGGTTTGTGGGCTTGGCCCGCTTCAGACCGGGAGACATACTCACTCTGAGGGTCAGACCCGGGCCTAAATTTGAAGCCCGTTGTTAAACGAACCAGGCTCAGGTGCTTAAAAAGAGTATGGAAGCCCGACCTAGACTTTTTAGGTTTCAAGGGCATTCTTCTCAACATCATGAATGATTGGGCACATCCAATGAACGGCCCAGATCTTGCACAAAAGAGGTGGTCTGGATAGGGCTGGGTTTGGGTTGGGTCCACCATCTTGGAGCCTGCCATAGGTTTGGGTTGGGTCCACCATCTTCGAGTCGGCTATCGGTTGGGTCAGGTAGGTCCACTTAATTCAATGGTAATATTGTCCATGTAGTTATCCACAAAATGAAGTCTTTTTGCTAAGCTGCGCCCACTTTATCCATGCACGTGTCACAGTCAAGTGGCACACGTGTGTATGGTCTAGTCCATTCATTAAGGTGGCCTGACCATATAGATGTCCTTATTTGGTGGGACCCTTCCCGGACTTGACCCGACTTTAACCCAATTGGATCTGGATCCGGGTCAAAAAATGAGACCCGAACTGAGACATGAATCCCATCTGTTCAAAACCCAATGTCCAGGCCCAGTATCCTGGATCTCATGTCCAGTAAATAACGGTTCAAATCTAATTACTAAATGGGCCATGAAATCTTAGAGGAATCTGAGACATTGCCTCTCCCACAATGGTATTAGTGCACACAGCACGCACGCTTCGTGTAACACGCGTGTGATCAAGGTAATGAGTAGGCTGGCATCTCAGGACATCTGGAGCATTCGTGGGCTCAGATTCAATGCCAGTGGTGGGACCCTGATTGAGTTTTAGCCCCAGTGAGTATTTGCACTGGGCCAGGCCCTGTATTTCCTATCCATGGTTGGTTGGGCCTGATCTTGAGTCCTTAGCCTTTTTATGCTCGGCCCACTTGCAAACCTAGTACACTGGATAGGTAGTCAGTTCTACAATCGGATGCTACCGTGGATTTGGAGTGTCCACGTGGACCACCCTATAATCCTCACCGTAGATTGGTCGATGGCTCAAAATTTCCTCCATTTGGAGCCTTTCGCTCTAGAGGAATTATATGATTGTGGGTTCAAGTACTCATTGCGGTGAAAATCCATTGACATCTTTGCCACTCTTCCTTTATACAAGAACTTTCGTTAAAAAATATCCCCGAAAATGATATAATGGAATATCTCTCTCTATTCATGATCCTCGTGTGGACAACATCTAAGAGAGAGCAAGTGCAAGGATTAAACCCAATTAGGCTTCACATGTACAAACCTACCAAATTTGACTTTATCAATTGGACTCTACCATAATATTTAAGTAAAATTCACCCTAATTACCATGATCGTCACCCCCATTTTAGCTAGAGGGCTAAAAAATTAGCCTAGTTTGTGATTTAAATAGACCATATAAAGAAAATTAGTTGGGAAAGAGATGCCCCATATATTGTTTTTATTTATATTGTTGATGCAGAAATCTGGTCAACCTCTTTCCAGACCTATTCACCTGCACAAAGAATGGACAAGGAAGACCTTGGCTAGAGTAGAAGACCCTCCGATGCCTAAGTCAAGGATATGATCTGAATCTTAGTTGAATATTGGCTAATGATGGTGTGTACCTTTTACCATTTGAGGCCTCTCTATTTATATTTATAGTTGATAAGAGGCGGTAGTATGGGATGGATCTCCCTGTTGAGTGGGAGGATCCCTCGAGATCCTCGGAGAGGATCTTGGGATCATGATTGCGTCATTGGAGAATCCCGTGATCCTCGGAGAAGATCTCGAACCTATCTTCCCTCGATGAGATCGGATTGCCCGAGGTTGGCTTAGAGACATAGTCGGAGACCGAGCTAATGTGGACCGACTTCCCCTTGAGGTGGGACCAAGGAAATTGTCGTGCGCTGGAGACGTGTTGAGTATTGTTTGTGGTCATGAGGGAGCTTATCCGCGTATACCGAACAAAGTAATGATACATTTATAAAAAAGGTCTTCGTGATGTTTAATTTCTGTAGCCTTTAATTTCTTTACGAGTCATGATGGCCTCTTCCCATTGCTTGTACATGGGTTTGTATCGGTCTTCCGATCCAAAGAAAAATAGAGAATCTAGGCCGTGCCGACATAGAGTACCAATGTGGGTCATACCGACTTGCTTGCTTAGTCGAGCGGCTAGGCTTTTTTGGAGTTTGTAATATTTTCGCTATTGAACTCGATCTTATCCCTTGAACTTTGGAGCTGCTTGTTGAGTTGGATAAGTGGGTTTTTGACCTGATCTTTTCTTTGCCGGTCGGTCCAATTTCCCTATAACATGTATGATTTCCCTTAACCATGGACCGAGTTGATTTTTGCGCTGTCGGCTAGAATACAACCACGAATGTTTCCTATGGCTGAAAATGCCAAAAATATATTTTGGATTTACCTGCAAGTGCATATGGATGGTGCCAAACACAACTAAGGGCTATTATGCCAACGGACCCCACAATATTCGACGGTATATATGCATTGATATCACCGAATCTCCATCCTTTTATAAAAAATGTGTAAAATGGGTGGAGTACTGAAGTTGCTACCGCATTAATGGTAGGGAGAAATCAGGCAAATGAATGGCTGAAAATTCATGTGGGTCGGTGACCACAGCAGAGTTGGTGGATGCGGATTGGGTACTACTCCTGCCTGTCCAGAGCCGAGGGCCCACCATGACATATCAGTTTTATCCACACCGTCCATCCATTTTCCATATCATTTTAAGATATAAGCCCAAAAATAGCCAGATCCAGAGCTAAAGTGGACCGCACCACAGGAAACAGCGGTGGTAATGACATCCACCGTTGAAACCTTGCTAGCGCCCACCGTGATGTTTATTTACCATCCGACCTGTTAAAAATGTCACATGGACCTGGATGAAGGGAAAACACAAATATCAGCTTGATCCAAAACTTCTGTAGGCCCATCAACGGTTGGCGTTTAATCTTCACTGTGGTTCACTTAAGTCTCGGATCTGCCTTATTTTTAGGCTTACACCGTAAAATGATATGGTAAAAATATATGGACGGTGTGGATAAGACCCATACATCACGGTGGATCCCAGCCCATGCCGAGCTCGGGATAGGCAGGGTAGTATCCAATCCGCGTCGAGAGTAGGTGGAAGCGTATTTATGTATTTTATCCACCGTCCATTCATTTTACCAAATAATTTTAGGGCTTGAGATTAAAAATGAAATATATTTAAGCCTCAAAATGAATCACACCATAGGAAACAGTGTGAATTGAACATCTACTGTTGAAAATTTCTTGGGGGCCACAGAAGTTTTGGGTCAAGCTTGTATTTGTGTTTTCCTTTCATCCATGTCTATGTGATGTTATGAACAGGTTAGATGAGAAATAAACATCACTGTGGGCCCTAGAAAGGTTTCAACGGTGAAAGTCATTATTCCAAATGTTTCCTATGGTATGGTCCACTTGATATTTGGTTATACTTAAATTTTTTTTCTCAACCCCTAAAATAAGATGGAAAAACGTATGGACGGTGTGGATAGACCAGATACATTCACGGTGGGCCCAACAGAGTTTAGTCAGTACGATAAGTACCGAGTAACTCAATACGCAATTCGATTTCAGAGTAGGTGTGGTTGTGTGCACGCAGCAGACCGTGTGACGCGGTAGAACGGCGTTTTGTTGAAGAAAAACGTGCGAATAAATAACACGTGACAGCTGTGAATTGACTTGTACTCACACGCCACGCTCCAAGAGTTCACACCACCAAGGTGTGAATCTGGCGATTACGACCGACGATCTGTCCCAACATACGTGTGGTCCACCTAATGATGGTGGGCCCACCTTTTGCATGGCTCTGATATCGTAGTCGAGCAATAATCCGGTCCTAGATGTTGATATTACTTTATAATAATCATCAAGTGCTCGATCACTATCCATAGGATCTTGTCCGTTCATCTTTTGGTTCTACCATGGATGGAGTTTACATCCTAGCCATTGATGAGATTAGTTTTGATGATTACAATTGCACGGTCAGAATTGAATGATCTTGTCCGTTCATCTTTTGTGTATGGCCCATCAATTGGGTGGGCCAACAGATGAATGGTGGTGATCACGGAATTTATGCCACGTGAAGCCTAAATTTTAAATATTGGTTTACTTTTTTCACTCAGCCGAATACTTTATTGATCCAAACCGTTGAGTTGATGGATGGCTGATGGTACGGGGGACTTCTCCTAAATAGTAGGGATTGAAATCTCGGTCAATGGCCCAAAAAGAGACGGTCCATATATTAAAGAACATATTTCAGAAATCAAAGGGTTGAAATATTCAATTTCAGGATATTCTGTTTTGAATCCAGCATATCCAATGTAAAACTATCGTAATAGCGGCTTGGATCCATGAAAGCTATCACCAAATGTACGGAATCAGTTATATTTCCTTTTGGCGGCGGGTAGACGTAGCACCCGGACGACGCAGATTGCGTCTTACCCCGCCTGTCTCTAGCCCCGAACTGGCAGTTCTGTGGGCGGGTCCACCGTGATGTATCTTCTAATCCAATCCGTCCATACATTTTCTCAGATCATTTTAAAGCATAAAAAAAAATTAAGATTGATTCAACGCTCAATTGGACCACACCAAATAATAAGCTTGGCTGGATTAAATGCACAAAGCATTAAATGAAAGAGTTGTGGTACGTTTGAGCATTGGATCTTCATCATTTTTGTGTTAATGCCTTAAAATGATATGAGAAAAGGGATGAACGGCATGGATAAACATATACATCACGGTGGGCCCGTCCACAGAACTGCAAGTTCGGGGATAGAGGCGGGAGTAGGAAGCAATCCGCGTCCGTACCATCCAAAGATTACATTACCGGGCATGCATGTGTGGGTCCACGTGATGTATTTAGACCATCCAATCCGTCTATCGGATGATTCATCTTCAAAATCCCTTAAAAACCGAAATTAAGCCTGATCCAATACTAAGATGGACCACACGGAAGGGAACGATCAGGAGGGAAAGATCCCCCTTGAATACCACAGTAGCTGAATTTAGTCGCATAACAGCCTGAATCTTGGATTCAACCTTCATCTGAACTATATGAAGGGTCTGAACGGCCTTGATTATATGTACATAATAGAGTGGGCCCCCACGATAATCAACGGTCAGGATTTGCTCTCAATATGTTCTCTGTGACGTGGCCCACGTGGATGGTGTTAATACGTGACGTGGGCCCCACATCTACCCAGTACCTCTACCACTGAATATCACCTCTTCTTCTTTTGTCCATTTCATGTCCTTCCGACCACTGTATGCCTACGTAAGTAAAGAACAAGTTCATTCTAAACTGCTGAATGTGGTCCCTAGCTTGATGTACGGATCACATCCAATCCGTCCAGTTGGTTTGACCCTTCAATTTATCACTGTAACCCAAAAATCAGGCCGATCCAAGATACAGGTGGGTCACACAGCCTGGAACAACTGGGATTGGGATGCCAACCCATGAAATCTTCCAGCCTGCGAACCACACAGCTGAGACAATCCCAACCCTACAATTAGTTCTTTTTAAGAAAAAAATGGATGGTCAGTGAACTTTTGTTGAAAATCTTTAACCATGTATTTCTTTCATCAAAACCCACTCTAATCGAACGGTCAAGATGTCCTGTCGTGCATGGTTAGTTTATGGAGATTGATTGAACACCTACAAATATCCAAAAGGAATGGTTTTTTAGGTATGAACCATCCAACAGGTGGCCCACTTATTTGGAGGTGTGGATCCATCACACGGTCAATTTTTTCTAATATCACTCGTGCAAGCATTTTCTGACAGTGTACGGCTGGGCCGAAAAACCTTTAAAAAGGCCCGGGCCCATCTTTCTGACAGGATATGGCCCACTAATGAAATCTTGCCACGTGACTAGCCACTGTAGGTGGTGAGGGCCTCACCCCCACACGCGGATTGCGTACTCACACTGTCAGTAGCCACGTATCTACTGGACGGTGCTTTGTGAGCGCTACGATGTTGTATATGATTTATCCATTCCGTCCATCCATTTTATATCATTTTTTTATATATTTTAATAATCCCAATATCGAGGCAGATCCAAATCCACCGCATGAAAACAATATTGATTATTGAACGGGTACCATTAAAAACTTTCTATGACCCAAAGTAATGTTTGTTTGACATCAAAACCGTTAATTAGGCCATAAAGAGGAAAATACAAATATCAACTTGATCCATAAATTTTCTGGCCAGGATTTTAAGGGTAATTGTCCAATCATCAATGTTTCCTGTGGTGTGGTCCACCGAATGTTTTGATCCGTCTCGTTTTTCGTCTTATGGCCTAAAATGATATGACAAAACGGTGTGATGGCATGGATAAACACTGGCAGCATGGTGGGGCTCACAGAACACCGTCCAGAGTAATCCCGTTCCTTACTGCTAATGGACGCGGCTTGGAGCACTTCTAAGTTCTAAATCTAATCCACGGGAGCTGATTAGGTGCGACCCTTACCGTGGGGCCCACCTTAATGTATGTATTTTATATCCATACCATCCATCCGGTTTTCCATATTATTTTGGAGCATGACCCAAAAATGAAAAGATTAAAATCCCAAATGGACCGTACTATTGAAAAAATAATGATTGAACGCCTTGACATTAAAAACTTCCTAGGGCCCACCGTAATCTCTAATGTTTATTTTCCATCCACTGTTTTGGGTGGTGGGGTCCACTCGAACTTGGAATATGCCTCATTCATTGGCTCATGCCCTAAAGTGATCTCTCCAAATGGATGAACGGTGTGGATACAATACATACATCATGGTGGGGCCCATATAATCTGATGATGTCACTTCATTAGTGAAACTCAGGACTTAAGCCGTCAGTAGCTCATCCGCGTCCGTGAGCGGACGCGGGGGTAGAATTCAATCCGCTTTGGTGAGTAATGCGCACCATGCGCATGGTAGAAACATGGACCCCACAACAGTTACAGAACACTGTAATGGCAGAAATAATGACGGACAACCGGCTGTACATTGACATAACGTACAACCCATTTTTAAGAAGAGATATTTCCTCCTTAAGAGTAGAGAATTGATTCCTTACATGACTGAGCTCATCTGCATCATAACTTGTGCTGACATGTCACTTGTGCCGGAAATCCATATCGAGCAAACGGTGGGCCCCACCTTGAAGATCACGAGGAACATAAACCTAGGCAATTATGCTACCGTAGTGGGTGCGTGGATCAAAAGATGAGAGAATCTCTTAATACCACAGAAAATTAATATCATTTAATTTTTTATTTGGCTCAGGATGAGTTTTTTTTATTTTTTGGAAATAGTAGAAATTAAGAAAAGTACATGCATAGATTTCGGTTGAATTATAAAAATAAATAATTATAATAATAATAATAACTTACTTTAAGGCCTATGTGTTAACGCTGAATTTTTATACTTAACGTGGAATTTGAAAAATGTTCTATGTTTAGTAGTGTTTGTTAATGCGGAAGAATGGAAGCGCTCCACCATTTTATGTTGAAAATTTGTTAATTTTTTTTTAAATTATTTTTTAATCCAAAATTGTCTTTTGCAAGAGAGATTTTCTCCCTTGCGTTATACGCATCCCAACTTTTAACATAGGGCACTTTTCTAAGCCCACCACGATTTGTGTGTTGGATCCACACTGTCCATCAACTTTTTCAGATTATTCTAGAGCATGAGCTCAAAAATGAGGCACATGTAAAACTCAAGTGAACCACACCATAGGAAGCAGCGGTGCTTAGGAACACTGTTTTATACTGCAATATTTTTCATATTGTATTTTTGAAATGATATTTCCACCTTTAAAAAGTAAATTTTTTAAATAAAATATCAAAAAAATATCATACTCTCTCTCTCCCTCCAACCGGGCCACAACACCCACGGTTAAAACCTTCTTAGGGCCACACCACTACCCACTTTCGAAACCTTCCTAGGGCCATAATACAGTCTGGATATACAATGCATACATAAGGTGGGGCCTATAGTCAGGTCCCACCCACATTGTTAGGATTGAGTGGTTTGCCAGACACCACTAACCTCCATATTGTGTTGACATCTCCAAGATCTATATGCCCCCACCATAATGTATGTGTTATATTCATACTGTTCATCCATTTTGTGAGAGTAATTTAGTGCATGGATTCCAAAATGAGGCAAATCCAAAGCTTAAGTAGACCACACTACATAAAGTAGTGGTGATTAAATGTCTACCAGTGAAAACGGCTTGAGGCCACGGAAGTTATGAATCAATCTGATATTTGTTTTCCCCCTTCATCCACGTCTATGTGACCTCATGAACAGGTGGGATGACAAATAGACATCATGGTAGGCCTTGGAAAGGTTTCGAGGATAGGAATCATTGTCCCCATTGCTTTATGTAGTGTGGTCCACTTGAGATTTGAATGTCTCATTTTTTAGGTTCATGATCTAAAATGATATCGAAGAATGGATGAATGTTGTGGATATAACACACATCATGGCGGGGCCCATAGGACTTGGTGACGTCAACATTAAATATAGGTAAGTGGTGTATGGCATGCCTAGCATCCATTCTGTTTGGAACTCGGTTTCCCATAGAAGCCTTTCGCGGGAAGTTACTAAGATAGGAAGCTAGGTAGGGCCCACCGTGGTATCTTGAGTAATACACCCCATTTATCCTGATGCAAAATTGTAACACCTAACATAAACCGACACTAAATCCTAGAGCGCCCACCAGCGGAGCCACCCCAGGACCACAGTGCCAAGCGGGTTAGAAAGCACAAACGTGTAAGACCTAAGAACTAGGGGTAAATAGGGATGAATGACCACATTCACAAATCATGGAGGGACAACATTGCATACATTGCTAACCCTAAGATGACTAGGACCCGAAAGGAACATCAAGGGTTAACTCCTCCAGGATTCGCCCTGACAAACCAAATTTGAGTTAGACTGCTGTAACGCCCCAAAAAAATCGGGGGTCGTGCATACGCTCGACTCCCGAGTCCCCGAGTGTCACTTATCATCAATTTTATGGTTTTATGATTTATCAAGTTTTAATGCGAAGCATGGAATTAATTGAAACATGAGGCACACTCACAACTAGTCTACTGAACTAAAAGGAATCAATATATACAGGTTCAAAAGAATATAAATGGGCCGCATAAGGCGATGCCCAACAAAATCGCAAAGAGAATCATACGCCCAAAAGAATGGTGCGCTGAGCCCACGACTCAACGCTCCAAAATGCAGTCTCCTAAGCCAATAAATAACCGCCCATCAAGTGGAAGTAGGACAGCTCGTCCTCCTCATCGAGACTCACGCCGCTCGGCTCCTCGAATTCAGCATCACCTACAGCTACTGAAGTGTCTGGTTGGTGTTTTAAAACACCGTCCCAGAGTGGGAGTGAGTGATCAACTCAGTGTGTACTATTAGTCTTAAGTTTTAACAGGCAGCAGTTATAGCATGAATTTAATAAAAGGCAACATTCATAGATACTAAGCTAATCTTGATAATGCGTATGCATGGTGAATGATATGATGCATGCCCTCGCCACAACTCTCCCTCAAGCGACTCCATCTTACGATCGGATATGACAACACTCCCTCAGAGCGACCTCGACTGCCGAGTCGCCACCCTAGCTAATGCGATGCAATGATATGTTAGCCAAGTTCTTAGTTAATTCCGTTCATCCAGCAGGTTTGGGAAACTGATTCACCTCACGTATCAATGCCCTCAACTAGTTGCGGTGCTGAGACCCCTCAATGCGCAAGGCCAGGGCACCGCGATCCGTGATCCCGTCGGGTTCCCCATCCCCGACACCAAGCACATGGGGAGTGCTGAGAGGAAGGGATCGCTCGCGGTCACTACGGGGAGGCGCATCACCCCAGCGTAGGCCAACAGCTCGGACACAGTGTCCCATTCCACCATGCCCGGCTCACGAGACGGTGGATCAATGTTCAGTTCGCTATCAGTGGGCTAACCACGGTGGTTGGGTGTGCCAGGTTCCATACATGTGTGAGCAATCAAGGTTAACAGACAAGATTGGTTAGTATTAGGCTATACCGCACAAGTTCAGGCAAACACGCAACAGACAATATCGGGTATGGGCAACCCATGTAGTCTAACTACTGCCACCCATCCGCACTCGCCCAAACCCACGGCCTAGCCCCAGGATAGTCCTACCAACGGGACCACCCTTACTCTCCTCATTTTCTGACCAACCCAAGGGTCGACAACAGTCATGGCATTGTAACACCCCGGAAAATCGGGGGTCATGCATAGACTCGACTCCCGAGTTCCCGAGTGTCACTTATCATGCATTTATGGTTTTTATGATTAATCAAATTTAACTGCGCAAATTGGAATTACCTGAAACATGAAGCACAATCGCACCAGTCTACTGAAGTGAAAGAAATCTCACAAATATACAAGTCCAAAAATAATAAAGGGTCGCCCAAGGCGTTGCCCAACAGGATAATAAAAGAAGGCTATATCTCAAAAGACTAAAGCGGAGCCCGCGGCTCAGCAAATACGAATTCAGCCCGATCAAGCCGATGGAGAGCCGCCCATCAGCTGAAAGTAAGAGAACTCGTCCTCCTCGAGGGTAGCATCGCCATGCTCCACCTGCTCTGCATCCCCTGCATCTATGAGAGAGTCTGGTTGGTGTTTTAAAACACCGTCCCAGAGTGGGAGTGAGTGATCAACTCAGTGTGAACTATTAATCTTAAGTTTTAACAGGCAGCAGTTATAGCATGAATTTAATGAAAGGCAACATTCGTAGATACTAAGCTAATCTTGATAATGCGTATGCATGGTGAATGGTATGATGCATGCCCTCGCCACAACTCTCCCTCAAGCGACTCCATCTTACGATCGCATATGACAACACTCCCTCAGAGCGACCTCGACTGCCGAGTCGCCACCCTAGCTAATGCGATGCAATGACATGTTAGCCAAGTTCTTAGTTAAGTCCATTCATCCAGCAGGTTGGGGATTCTGATACACCCCACGTATCAATGCCCTAAACTAGTTGCGAGGCCAAGACCCCATCAATGCGTGAGGCCAAGGCCCCACGGTCCGTGATCCCGTCGGGTTCCTCATCCCCGACTTCAAGCACATGAGGAGTGCCGAGAGAAAGGGATCGCTCGCGGTCACTACGGGGAGGCGCGGCACCCCAGCGTAGGCCGACAGCTCGGACACAGTGTCCCATTCCACCATGCCCGGCTCACGAGGCTGTAGACCAATTTCAGGTGGGTTATTGATGGGCTACAACGGTTGTAGGGTGGTTCAGGTTCCATATATATGTGAGCATACAAGGTTAACAAACAGGGTTGATCAGACAGTGGGCTAAACCACATGAATCAGGCAAGCACGTGGCGGAACGACATCGGGTACCAGCGACCCATGTAGTCTAACTACTGTCGCCCACACGCATTCGTCCAATCCATAGGTTTAGCTTCAAGACGATCCTACCAACGGGACCGCCTTCGCTTTCCTCGCATTCCTGACCAACCCAAGGATTAGGTGGTGATTCATAACATGTTAAGTATACAAGTTATCAACTAACATATCAATA
The DNA here is from genome assembly GCA_021015155.1 of Magnolia officinalis. Lineage (NCBI taxonomy): Eukaryota > Viridiplantae > Streptophyta > Magnoliopsida > Magnoliales > Magnoliaceae > Magnolia > Magnolia officinalis. Next base: position 3,464,276 of record JAJHSJ010000009.1, read on the forward strand.
CCATGTTCATATGCATCTCAACTATAAAAATGAGTACTCCTACCAAGTGAGCAAACATTATCAAGAACCAAGGTGCGTGTGAGTGTGTGGGTTTGTGAGGAAGTTAAGCTCTTCCAACACCTCAAGGAATTAAACACATAAGAGTCAAGATTCATAAACACTATGGAGCAATGCATATGAACGAAATCAATCCAAACAAACATGAGCATGTATTCATTCTTATGCTAAATCATGTGAGAGACAAGATCATCATCAAATGTAAACTAATCATGCCAAATCATGCGATTCCAACAACACACCATTCCTAGGTTTTCCCTAAATTCTTCAATACCACAACTCAACAAACAAAATCATTACATTCCTACTATAATTGGTGCTAGGCCACCTAAGGATAATAGTCCGCACCTAGGATCGTTGGAGGTTTGGGAAAAACGTCCTAGGAAAGAGGGCTTTGCGGTAGATCGGCCGGAATCCCTAAAACAACTTCACATGTTAGATTTACAAGCAAAACCCCTCTCCTTACAAGGGTATTCAAAGAAAAAGAGGGTTGGATCTTACCTAAACGATCCACGAGATGAAGAGGGCGATTTTCGAATGGGTTTCCCCTTGGAGAAGGTATAGGGAGAGGAGAGATTAATTCCCTTGGGCCCCACCTTGATTGAGAGTCCACCTTGCTCATCTTCCCTCACATTACTCTCTTGCTCTCTCTTCTTTCTCCTCTTTCTCTTCTCCCTTTTCTCTCTTCTAGGGTAAAATTCGTATGGGGAGAGGGGTGCCCAAATGAGGCCCTTTTTATAATTCCATATTTGGTGAAAAAGGCCCCAAGCTTCCATAATTTCCTAAAATAGACTTATGGGACTCCCTATTGGTGTTGGGGTGGCCCTAACACCCCTCTAACCACCAAATTCGGCGTGTAGTTGTCTCCTAACCCTATTAGGGTCCATGCAAAAATTGAGGACGAACGGATGAACGGTTATATGATCTGGAAGGGCGCCACCGACCTTTAAGTGGCCCTGTGGGACCCATTTCGGTGATTGGAATAGTTCTGGGGGTCTTCTGGCCATCAAACTTATAGGTTAAGTGATCCATGGCCCGATGAAGGGCCGTGCAAAATTTGGGAGCGATCGGATATAGGGTTTGATCGCACGGGTCCGATTTGCGATCGACGGTCATCGTGCCACGATCGGGCCCCATATTTGGTGAACGCGCGTTGAAAAATATATCAAACCATTACCGTAAATTTGGAAGAAATTCGATGGTTGGAAAGTCTCACATTTCAATTTCCTTGATCAGTGCCAGATTTCAATTCTGGCACTGGTGGGGTGCATGGGGCCCCTGCCAGATCCCACTTCTGGGCGTCTGCCGGAGTTGCGGTCCGCGATGACATTCAAGCCCAGTGAGACCAACGGCCACACCAAGTTTTAGAATTTTCCGACCATCCTCGGTCGATGTGCGTCCAACACAAGCGGTCAATGATGTGTAAACAGCCATCTGGCTTGGTGGCCCACACCAGGCCTTATCACGGCCAGTCAGACCTATTAAATTGGGCTAATCTTGGATTAATTAACTCGTGTATAAGCTAACATTGAGTGCTAATGGTCAGTACGTGATAGTATAAGTTAATTAAAAAAAAATATCAAGAATTTTTGGAAATCCAAAACAGTGAAAATCCGGGATGTTACAGGCATGTTATTCATCATTGCTATCTACTAGTATAGCCGATATAATGCATACACATTCATCACACCCTTCTAAAATTCTTCTACAAGCAAGCTAACAACGCATTTGAATAAGGTGCTTGTATGTAGTAGTGTGTTTGTGTGGAAGTGAAGCACTTCCCACATCTCATAGGACCAAAATGTGCAAACGTGAATGAGTCATACATATTATAAGGATCAACATACATGGATCACCAAGATATGAGCATGTAAGCATTTGATTTTCTACCTAACCATGTGAGAGGCAAACAACATGTTATAAAGAACATTACACACAACTCCATCAAGACATGAACATACAACATTCATTGTAACCAGGCATATGAGAGGCAAGATCAACATCAAAAGGGAACTAAACATGCAAATCCATACGATTCCAACGAACATGAAATTCCTAGGTTTCCTCTAGATCCTCCAAACAACATCCCATACACACAAAATCATTAAACTCAAATTATAATTGATGCTAGACCACCTAAGGATAATAGTCCGCACCTATGGATTGTTGGAGACTTGGAAAATGACCTAGAGATGCCGAACCCGGTGCCGATCGGCCGGAATCCCTAAAGCAACATTTATATGTTAGAATCTTAAATAAATCCCTCCTCATCACAAGGGTTTCAACGAAAATAGGTGGTGGATCTTACCTAGATGATCAACGGAGTGAAAAGGGCGGTTGTGGATAAGGAATCCTCCTTTGAGAAGATGTAGGGAGTTGTGGGGGTTTGATTTCCTTGGGCCCACCTTGCTCTTCTTTCTTCACTCTCCCTTCCTCTCTCCTTCCTTTCTTCTTTCTCCCCTTTCTCTCTTCTCTCCCTCCCTTCTCTAGGGCAAAATCGTATGGAGAGAGGGGGTGCCCAAATAAGGCCTTTATATAGTGCCAGTTTTGGAGCAATTGGCCCCGAATGTTGGGTCTTTATTATACTAACCCTATGAGAGGGTTTTTCTAGTTTACGGGGTGTACTAGTCGATATACACCGTAGGATAGTTAGTCCTAATGATGATCTACGTATGGACACAATCGGTCCGCCATTTCGACGCGCCGATCGACAGAAATGATTAGAAGTCTGTTCAACGGTCACCGATGGTCGATCGGGGCCGCGGCTATACGGATATGAGGAGGGAAATATCTTTACTCGATGTGTGAAGTTTGGTCACAAACCGACGGTCTGAAATCATCAACTTTGCATAAGAGTGGACGACTCAAATCACTTAAGTTCCTACAATTTTCCCAAACTAGCCTTCTAGGGCTCCTTATTGAAGTTGGGGTGGCCCTAACGCCCCTTAGGCCACCAAATTCGGTGGGTAGGTGTCTTATGGTCCAATTAAAGTCCATGTAAAATTTGGGAACAAACGGATGAACGGATATAGGGTCTGAGTAAGCGATTTCGTCCCTTAAGTGGCCTTGCGAGGGCCATTTTGGTGATTGAAGTGGTTCTGGCAGCCCTCTGACCATGAAACTTATAGGGTAGGGTCTCCATGGCCCGATGAGGGGTCACGCAAAATTTGGGGACGATCGGATATGGGGTTTGGTCGTACGGGTCTGATTCGTGATCAACGGTCATCGTGCGACGATCGGGGCCCAGATTTGGTGGACAGGCATAGAAAAATACATTAAACCTTCACCGTAAATTTAGAAGAAATCCGACGGCTGGAAGGCCCGGAGTCTCAGTTTCTTTTGTCAGTGTCAGATTTTAATCTGGCATTGGTGGGGCGCATTGGGCAAGCGCCAGATGGTACTTCTGGGTGTCCACTGGGTCCACAGTCCGCGATGGACCACAAGCCCAGTAAGATCTATGATTTTCTAAAGTTTTAGATTTTTCTGAACCTCCTCGGTCGCTAGGTGGCCCACACGGGCTGTTGCTAGGTGTAAACGGACTATCCGGCTTGACAGCCCGCACTTGTCCCATCATAACTAGACTGGTCCACTCCAGCCTAAACTAACATTGAGTACTAATGGTCATTAAGTGATATTATAAGTTAATAAAAATAATAATAATAATAAATTTTAAGGATTTTTTTAAAAATCCAAAACAGTGAAATTCCGGGATGTTACAACTGCACATCGTATGTCCGTTAAGTCCAAAATTATAGTAAATTGTTCGTCTCACCAGGCTCGACGCCTATTGCGGGTGATGAACCAAAACAGTGCTCAGAACTGCTCAACTTGGGTCAGAAGCTAAGTGCATGAGATACGTGAATGTCCTGAGTTAAAACCTGAAACTTAAGTAAAATAGACATCCTGCTCTTTCACGAAGTTGTGACTTTCCGACTGTTAGATCGCAACCAAACTTGAAGTGATAGTTAAAAATATTTCTCTGCTCATATCCGTATAGCCATGGCCCCAATCGATCACCAACGACCATCAATCATAAGTGGCCCCATGACTAATCAAAACATCTGATTGTCGCCCGGTTGTGATGAAACATAGATCCCATAGTGCGGCACCTGCCCCATAATGTAGATAAACCTGTGAGCCTTCGAAAAGGCCCTATAAGTCGAAAACAGCCCCCTTGGGGCAAGTTTAATGGAAAAAGGGACACCATGGTTATTTGTACAAATTTTGGCACTATAAATAGCCATCATTTCCTCACTCTCTCACTCCCATACAAATTTTTTCTTACAATAAGAGAGGGAGGGAGGGAGGGAGGGAGGGAGAGAGAAGAGAGGGAGGAAGTGTAGGAAGGTGCTAATTGGAGGATTCGTCCATCCCCGTTAGCATACAACGTAGCCGTGACCGCACCGCACTACCGGAATTGCCCTATCAACAAATAGAGGTAACTATCTAGTCTTTCCTTGAGATTTGAGCCTTGAAGGTCGATTTGCATGCACCCTTGCAAGCTAACCATGTTGTTACAAGGCATCGGTAAGCCGATCTACGGGACCCTAGACATAGGAGCGAGTCCGAATTTGAACTACCAATCCAAGGTGCAGACCATTACTCTTAGGTTGTTGTTTGTCAAACCCCGCATCACGATTAATTATTTGTGTCATGAATGGATGAATGCATGCTAACCTATGTATACTCGTATTGCATGTTTACTTTCCATGAATTGTTATTCATATGTAATGAAGCCTGTATGTTCGATTAGTTGATATAATAGGTTGAGTTTGCTAATTTATTACTCATCCTTCCTACCTATTACTCACTTGCCCATGCACTCAATTTACCTTAGCACCCATGAATTGCTATGCTAGTCATAATACGACTGGCATGTTAGATAAAATGCCTAATAGAATAGAATTTCCTAATTTATTGTTTGTATCCACTACCAAAAAATGCCCAACGCTGACAATCATGTAGTGGTTTAAAAGTCACCGGAGAATCATAATGTACACCATAGGTTAATAATCCTATATCGCAAGTGCAATAGCAAAAAATGTGGACTTTGACGCTGACCACAATATTTGTGTTTTATCTAAGCAGTACATCCATTTTGAAATCTCATTTTATGGCATGATCTAAAAAAGGAAGTAGATTGAAGGCCCAAGTGGACCACACCATATGAAACAATAGAAATTAAGTGTTTACCATTGATACATGGTGTGCTCCACTCGAAGCTTCGATTTGTCTCCTTTTTGAGATCATGCCCTAAAATAAACCGCAGAGATGGATGAACGGAGTGGACAAACATCACAATGGGATCCATGAGACCGTCCGGCTCTAGCTCTGGCTTACACGCAGTTCGAAGGCAGATGGGCTGGTGTACCACACTAGCAACTCAGCTGTTGGGTTGACATCACTAAGCTCTGTAGGTCCCATCCATCCACTTGGTGAATTATTGGTAAGGCATGAGCCGAAAAATAAGACCCAAAAATCAAGTGTACCACACTGTAAAAAGCAGTGGAGGAATGAACACTAGTCATTGAAACCCTCATGGGGTGACAGAAATTTTATTTTTTCTCTTCATCTAGGTTTGTGTGACCTTATGAACATAATGGATGGAAAGTAAACATTACAGTGGGCCCTACGAATATTTTAACGGTGATAATCATTGTCCTACAACTATTTGTGGTGTGGTCCACTTGAGTCTTATAAATTACTTGTTTTTTTGGACTAACTAAAATGATCTCACCAAATGGATGAACGGTGTAGATATGATAAATTCATAATTGTGGGGCCATGTAAGTTTATCTCTTTTGAACCGTATGTACACTCGAAACTCGAGGAGTGCGCGCTCGATTCGGAAACGGATTGGCTATTCCCCTGCCACGAGCGAATGGCTATTGGTCGGTGCTCTATGGACCCCAACATGTTGTATTTGTCTCATCCATGCCGTCCATCCATTTTTTAAGATAATTTTCTCTTACTAACCTAAAACTGAGGTATATTAAAATCTCAAGTGGACCACACAGTATTGATTGAACTCTCACCATTAAAAACTTCTTGGAGCTACATAAGTTTTGGATCAAGCTGTTATTTATTTTTTGACTTCATCCAGGCATGCATGACCTAATCTACAGGTTGGATGTCAAATAAACATTACAGTCGGCCTTATTAGGTTTTTAATGGTAAACATTCAATCACTACTATTTTCCCATGGTGTGATCCACCTGAGATTTTCTTATATCTCGGTTTTTGTATAGTTTATTAAAATGATGTTTAAAAATGTATGAACGGTGTGGATAAAACACATAGATCATGGGAGGGTCCACATAGCACCGACCACTAGCAGCGTCACCAGCCAATCGGCGTTCCTTCCGCAACGCGGATTGCGTCCAAGTCCTAACCCGGCCCGTCTCCAACTGTTAACGGGCAGGAGCTTTGAGTGGCCACCGTGATGTATGGTTCTTATCCACACCGTCCATCCATTTTTTTGTGTCATTTTAGAATATAAGATAAAAAATGAGGTAGATCCAAGACATATGTAGACTACACAATGAGGATTAAACTCTTACCGTTGAAAGCTTCCTGGGGCCACAGGAGTTTTGGATGGAGCTGATATTTGTTTTTTCTCTTCATCCATGTTTATGTAACTTTATGAATAGGTTGGATGACAAATAAAGATCACGTTGGCCCTGGAAAAGTTTCAACGGTGAAAATCATTATCACCTCTGCTTCCTGTCGTGTGGTCCAATTGAGCTTAGATATGCCTCATTTTTTATTTATTACCTTCAAATGAAACGAAAAAAATGGATGGACGGTGTGGATAAGACCCATACATCATGGTGGCCATTCAAAGCTCCTGCTCATTTCCTGATGGAGACGGGCGGGGTATGATCGCAGTCCGCGTTCCGCCCAATTCTCTCTCTCGACCGTGTTATTTGCTTCATGCTCCCTCTCTCCTGACGCTTCTCTCCCGTTTACTCCTTGCTCTCTCTCTATATACCCTCCTCTATCGTTTGTTCCTAGCTCTCTCTCTAGCTCGCTCGCTCTCTCTCTCTGTCTCTCTATCGTTTGCTCCCTGCTTTTTCTCTCTCCAACAGCCCACACATCATCTCCCTCTCCCTCCTACCTAGGGTTTTGGTGAACCCCTTATCAAGGGTTTTCTCATTCTAGCTCGCGAGTTACAGAGAAGTCACCACCAAATCTCAGTTTGTTTGAGGTAAGTCGTTCCCCTCAAAATTCTAAACATTATCTCGATCGCTTTTACTAATGCTTTTATTTGTTGTTTTCCCGTATTGAAGACAGTGAGATGGCAACTGACTAACCATTGCCATATCTAGTCTTTGATGCTACAGAGTCCGACCACATGAAAGTAACCCAGTTGGTAGTTGATTAATGATCAATTCATAAGGTAGCAAATTAGGCCCATCTAAGGGTGTCATTTAATGATCAAACCATCCAATTCGAAGAACTGAACATTAGATAGAGATCCAATTGTGCAGATTGAATTTTCATCATTCTAATGTCTAGATTGAAGATTTGGAGCAAATCAAAGTTCTAGAAAGGAGAAACGATCACAGAGCAATGTCGCTTTGACCTTAACTGTCGAAAACGCCGACGGTTTAAATCTGTCGGTCAGCAACGCCCATGCCCCTTTTACCGACAGCTCGTCCAAAGGCTCAAAGCCGTTGGGGAAAGTCAATGTTGACGGTGTTTAGCCATCGGTGTTACCTTATTTTTTTGGTAGCGATCTTTCCATGTAGTTGTGTAGTTGATTTATTAGTGTCATTAATTGACTGGGACTACTTAGGTAGTCAAGTTGGCCGGCAAACCATAAATTCACGAGGTAGCCCTAATTAAGTCAACCGCCCAATATTAGTCCGATTGACCCCGGCCGAACGTGGACGACCGACAATAGTCGAACTACATGGGATGCTTCTTCCCAATGTCGATTACGCCAAAGTTCGCCTGGGTCAAACGAACTAGCTTAATAGTCGACTAATCATGTGTTTCCACCATGTATGATCATGTCTGCCTAAATCTGGAGTACCCCATACCCTAGAGAGGACCACTAATAACCGTTAGTGATACGATCTCGAGTCTCGGGAGTCGAGCATAGTGGTATGAGACACCACTGTGCTCGTGCTGTCAGCCTCGCTGGGGTGACGAGCCTCTCGGTAGTGACCGTAAGTAATTTTGTTCACAAATTTTACCTATCATATGAGTTTAGCTGGGAATGACGAACTTAGGAGGATCATAAATCGCAAGCTCATAGCCGCTACGGTTGCCTAAGCTTAGTAAATTGGATGAGACCATTGACTAAATAGAGGTGTTCTAGCTTCCTCAATTCTTTTGGATGAACGGATTTAATTAATTTTCATAGCCTATCATGATCTTTATTTGCCATCCAAACTGTTCATATGGTCACACAGATCTAAATGAAGGGAAAACATGAATATCAGCTTGATCCAAAACTTTAGGAGCCTAAGAAGTTTTCAATGGTAGGCATTCAATCTCCACTACTTGTTGTGGTGTGGTCCACTTGGGCTTTGGATTTGCCTCATTTTTTGGGCTTAGGCCCTAAAATGATTTCGCGAAATGGTTAGATGGTGTAGATATAACACAAACATCATGATGGAGCCCACAGAAATTGATGACGTCAACAAATGAACAGGTCGTTGTTGTGTGGTACGTACACCACGCAATCCGCTTCCAACCTGACAGACATTGCAGTTTATGTGTGCAACATGGTGGGCCCCACAAGTTTAGGTATCTAATGCAGTGTGTAAAACGGGTGTTATAGAGGATTCTAATCCTTCTCTATCAAGGGCCCACCGTTTGAATAGTAGGGATGCCCTCCATAAGTGACATGTGAGAAGGAAGGAGGCGCCCTCATCAGAAGTTATCCTGCAAGGTGATCAGCTCTCATCAAATAAAGAAAACATAGTACAAATGCTAAAATCAAAATGTTGTACTTTGGATGTGGTTTAAAAGAATGCCTAACAGAAGCGAAAGTAGTTCGTCAGATCTAGGTCCAGTCCTAAGTCTTACATAGGGCATGATGTAATTGGAGCTCAAGCAAATTTGGTTCAAAGAAATTTAATTTAAATAAAGAGAAATTATCATTTAAAGTGTGAATCATAAATCCATTATAACTTTTAATCTGAGTATTATTATATGACGCACAACTTATCTATCTATATGTAACGGGCCATTCAGAATTAATCCACCTACCATGTGGGTTGTGTTCATCCGTTTCACGAGGAAACAAATGCTTTCGGTTCAAAATTGTTTAGTAATTTTATTTTTTACCATAAATTTTTATTTTTAAAGTATTAGATTTCTCATATTTTTTAAAATTACTTTATAAACATACCAGAACTCCTTCATTAAGGTTTATCTAGACTTTTTATTTTTAGAGTTTAAGTTTTAAAAGAGTTTTAGTAGAATTAAGACTTTTATTAGAATTAATTTTTTTTTATTTTTAATAATTATCAAATAAAGTTTGTTTTTTTCTTTCTTAGTAGTGTAATCAAAATTATTATTATTATTTTATTTTTTTTACACAGGCACACACACCCCACACACTTACACTAGTGGAATTTCACCACATATGGGTACTCGAACCCTTACTGAGAGTCTACCACCCAATCAAGAGTAAGGACCCGTGTAATCAAAATTTAGACCCATGATAGACAGGCCTAAACCATCGATATTGATGGGCCCACAATGTCCATGCACCACAAACCCGGTATTGAAATATCCTTAACTAGATTTGGGCATTTTTATGTTTTACCCTTTTAACCGTCTATTTAGTGGGCATTAATTCAAGGGTTATGATTCTTCCAATCCGGTGATCTTTGATTTATGGACGATCCACGATAGTGGTCGTACATCAGTTGTTTGGATTTTGGAATGTCGCAGCCAAAATTTTCTTTGGATTCAAAGAAGAAACATATAAAAAAGAGTGGCCCGCGGTACGACCTGTATCGGTAAACTCATGAGGGCTCACCCGCTCGTTGACTCTTTAAGGACTACAATCATTTCAAGGGGTGTGGCCCACCAGGAATGGGCCATTTTCTAGAGGATTGTGGACATTGGATCTTGACAATCGAATCCGAACGGATGGCCCCATTCGCCAATTGATTTTGACTGAGGGTACTTCATGGAATCATAGCTAGCTCAGTCTGTGGGCTATACAGTGATGGGGCCCACCTCGTGAATAATTAGATCGTCGTCGTGTATTGTGCGAGTCACTAATTCAAGTGGTCCTGCGGACCGCGGATTGGATACTGACAAGGTCAGTAGCTAAATCGCTACTGAAATGACGTCACCAAGCTCTGTGGACCCCACCATGATGCATGTGTTGTATCGATACCGTCCAACCATTTTTAGAGATCGTTCTATCGCATTACAAAGAGAATTAGATAGATATAAATTTCAAGTGGACCCCACCATAGAAAATAGTGGGGACAGTGACATCACCGTTCGAAACTTCTTAGGGCCACAGTAGTTTCCGATGAAGCTGATATTTTTGTATTCATTTCATCTATCTCTATGTTAACTTATGAATATGATGGGTCTCAAAAATACATCACTGTGGGCCTTAGAAATGTTTCAACGGTGGGTGTGACGGCTCCCACGGTTTTCTGTAGTGGGTCCACGTGAAATTTAGATCTATCTCATTCTCTTTGTAATGCCATAAAACGATCTCTAAAAATGATTGGACGGTATGGATACAACACATGCATCATGGTGTGGTCCACAGAGCTTGGTGACGTCACTTCAGTAGCTATTTGGCTACTGACCTTGTCAGTATCCAATCCACGCCCGGTCCTGCGAAGACCATACATGCATGCAGATGGCAGTTTGCCAGTTTGTGATCTCTCCTCCAGTCTCGTGACCGGCGACCACCCGTCCTGATTCGTGGACAGACCCGGCAGCGGCTCAGGAAATCAGGAAGCCGTCGGATACCGACTACCGGAAACCGGGAAATGGCCGCGGACACGTGGGCTGCTGGCCGGTGCATTCGCTCACGGTGACGTGGCAGAAAACGATTGATCGAGAGTCGACCCGGGAATGGCGATAATTCGGACAGCTGGCAATTTCTATTTATCTAAGGCCAGCATTATTTGCCAGCGTATTTACTGACGTGGAATCAATTACCGCAAAGTTTTCTTCCTATACATCGCGATATATATTCATCTGAAAAACGTCTCCATATAGGTATCTACTTGCAGAATTATAAATCAATCTAAAACGTCAAAAAAATTATAAAAGCATTTTATGGTCGAAAAATATAATTTAAAAATAATCCAAACCATTAAATATATCATTTGATTATGAACGGTTGATTACTTTGTATTGATATCCTCAAATAAAATACAAAAAATGTCTTATATGGATAATTGTTTCAGAAAAAAGTTCATAAAATATTTTATATACCTGTTTTATAGAATATTGACGGTTTCGATTATCTGATAATTTATGTATGTGGGCCACATAAGGAGATGTACTAATTGTGGAACAGACATTGTCGTGCACAGCGAAGGAGCCCTTACGAAACCGCCAATGATTGGGCTTCTCCTACGTTACAAAAAGAAAGAAATCGCCTCTTCTCTCTCAACCCAATAAAGGCTAAGAAAAACAGAGAGAGAGAGAGAGAGAGAGAGAGAGAGAGTCCAGATCGGATTTCGATCGTGGTTTTTTCGAATTCGGATTCCAAACGCGTTTTGGAAATCGTTAGATCGAATATCCTCCGCCGGAGGCATTGAAATGTCTTCGATCTCTGAAATCTCGCTGTCGATCGAAGAAGAAGAAGACACCGCCATCCTTTGGGAGAAGGAGCGATAGAGAGATCTCCGAAAACTCAGCCAATCTGAACCGTCGGATCGAACAAAATAGGTATTAAGAGAAAAAAAAAAAATTTTCAAAGCTCGGGATCGTTTTCTAGATCCGTCCGAACTTAATCCCGTTTTCTTGAAAAAGCTGCAACGCGTTATAACGTCATCTAGACGGACGCAATCCTGTATTTTGTGTTATAACGGCGTTACTGTTTACTGTTACATTCTCCTAGCACCGAGTTTGAAAACTTTTTCTGAAAAGGAATCTAATTCTTTTTTTTTTTTTTTTTTCTGTAGATCGATTCAGCAAAAGAGGATTTTCCACTTTTTCGACGGTCAGATCGATGTCGGCCACTGTTTTGAGCGATCCGACGGCTATAACGGCTCAAGATTCCCAATCTCAATCCATAAAGACCGAAGTCGAATTCGCGAAGTGCGATTGCTGTGGATTGACAGAGGAATGCACGCTGGCATATATCGCCAGGGTTCGGGAACGATATCACGGCCGTTGGATCTGTGGCCTCTGCTCGGAGGCTGTCAAGGATGAGATCTTCAGATCGGATCGGATTATCGGAACGGAGGAGGCCTTGATACGCCACATAAATTTCTGCAAGAAGTTCAGCCCATCCCCACCGTTGAATCCAACGGAGCATCTGATCTCAGCCATGCGGCAGCTGCTGCGAAGGAGCTTGGATTCTCCACGGGCCTTACGATCGACGCCTAGCAGCCCGCGGAGAAAGGACGGTGAGGAGGATGTCCGTACTGCGAGGCTGGGCCGGAGCGAAAGCTGCTTCTCGACCTTGGCCAGCTGATGAGGGGTAGAATTGGAAGAGTCAAAAAAGTGAGGGGGCAGAAGGTAAAAAGGAAGAAGATAGGACTCGGATTTTAATGAATTTTGTTAATATTTTTCCTTTGTTAATAGACTTTGATTTGAATGATTGAAGGACTTTGGATTTCTCCTATTTCGCTGAGTTTGGGCTCCATCTGCTGACGTGGCTCACATGTGCCAGATTCCGTGCGTTCGTTAGGTGGGCCCCATTGCAAAATTCGGCTGTTCCAGTCATTATGTAGCCTTTCATTTCCTTGTAGTCTTGTGGCCTACCTGATGATAGGACAGGTTACCTTATTTCTTCGCTATGGAAAATAAGCAATGGGTCCACCTAGTGAGTCGCCCTCATCTGACATTTACCTGAAGTGGGGCCCTTGGTGCAGTAATCTAGACCATTGGTTTGTACAATCTCATCATGGGTCGACTAGGATCAAAAAAATCGATCGGCTTGATAGGATGATCTTAACTGTTCAATTTGTGGTTTTTGCTGATGGGTCTCTTCCAATTAGTAGATTTAGGTAGATGGACCATCCAAGGTGGGGCACTGATGTTCGGTTGATCACACATCATTCAATTCCTTTTTTTGGGAAAATATTCTATTTTCTTTGCCTTAGACATGTTTGGCAGACACCTGAGAATGTGTTGCATCTCATTTTAGTTATTCATAATTACTTATTAAGGATTACCACTGATGGTTGTAAGGATTATTTTTAATCTTTGAGTGTGTTGGGTTGCATCATGAAATATTACGATTAGTGATGAAATATTTCATGATAATGCGTGTAACCAAACGCACCCTTCAGTAAGAAATATGATTACTGAAATTGTTTTTAGTTGTCTGCCAAACAGGGTGTCCATCAGATGGAAATTAGATGAATATCAGCTTCTAAGTAACGTTCTAGAGCTTCCATCTTTGTAAAGTACCTTTAAAAAAAAGTATGAAAATTGCTTGTGACATTGCAAGGGCTAGTTTGGTAGACACTTCATCTCATTTAATTCAATTACAATCATATATTAGAAATCATATATGTTGATAAGGACTAGAAATAATGGTAATCATAACCAACAAGTCATGATCTCTAGTACAGAAATATGATTGACTAAACTAACATAAACTCATTTTTAAGTTTCTACCTAACTGGCCCTGAGGTGTATCTGGGCCGGGTTGAAATTGACCTTCTAATAAACGGGTCTAGATTAAAAAATTGACCTATCAACCTAGGTTTAAGAATAAAATAGCAATTGGATTGGACAGTCGTTGAAAATGATGATATTGGGAAGTTTGATAAAAGGAAATAATGGTCAAAATATATACAATAGTTTTCAACGGCCGTAACTTTATTACTAGTTATTGAAATATAATATTAGAAAGCTATCGACAAACCTCACTACTAACAAAGTAGGCTTGTCAGTTGTCATAAGAGATTTTTGAAAAATAGCTATTTTAGTATTTTTATTTTTAATCCAAAACTTATATTGTTTTTTGTTATTTTTTTATTTGTTTTAGAATTTTAAGAATATATTCTTATAATTAATAAGTTATAAAAGTTATTTCCTAATTAAGCCGGTTTATATGTTTTTATTATTTTTACTATTTTGAGAAAGTTTTTTATTCTGAGTTAGATTTTTAATAGTCTAAGGGCCTGTTTGGGCGGTGGGATTAGAAGTGATTAGGTGGGATGGGATTCAAAAAACATAATTATTACCCATGGCAGGGATTGTCCCCTATTGCCATGCGATAAGATTAATGTCATGTTCGGTTGATAATAAGGTGGTACATTGAATAGATATACCACCATCATTTGAAATTACTGAGAATAACACACATGTGTTATATCTAAACCATTCATTTGTTTTGTAACCTCATTTTATGGCATGGGCCTAAAAATAAGGTAGATCCAAAACTTATATGGCCCCAAAGAAGTTTTCAACGGTAAGTATTCAATCCCCGTTGCTTTCTATGGTGGGGTCCACTTGAGCTTTAGATTTACCTAATTTTTTAGCCCATGCTCTAAAATAATCTCGACAAATGGGTAGACGGTGTGGATATGGCCCACACATCATGGTGGGACCTACACAACTTGCTAACATTGAGTGAAATTGGCACGGACCAATGCAAATCCATTTAATGTAATTCCAAGCTTTTCCATTCTTCCCATACATGGAGTGGAATTGGCACAGGACCAGATGAATCCCATCCCACCTAATCCCTTCTAATCCCACCGCCCAAATAGGCTCTAGGTAATATAAGTCCAAGTATTGTGTTAACAACACTTTCTATTAGATAATATTAATTTTACTTCTTGTTTTCAGAAATTTTCTCTCTTGATAGATTCAATAATTATTTTAGAGAAGATATTTTCCTTTCCTTTCCACCTCACACCGACTAAGTTAGAGCGGACCAATCCGACATAAACATGGCCCAAAAATAATAAAAAAAAATTTAAGTCTAAATTCTTTTAATATAGATGTAATCCAATACCCAACTTACATGTAGACAAGAGCCAACCCAATTACTAATGAATCTTAAATTGGTTAGATTTGGTCCACCCATCCTAATCACGGCTAATTATCTTCACTATTTAAATATGGTTGGCGGGAATTTAGTCGCACTTCCAAATGTGAATTTTCCTAGTTCCATTTTCAAATGCATGTAACCTTGCGCTGCATTCATACATGCAAGGTGAGTAAAAGGGGGCACTGATATTCTTCTAACACCAAGTACAGAAAAAGGGACGTATCCATTGGGGGAATCCGATGCACATTTTTACCAATGGTATAAGACAACCATGTTCTGTGGGCCAATCATGTTGTCATTTCAACATCCAATCCGTCCATCAGGTTCAATGTTCGATGATAGGCTCAGTGGATAGAAATAGCTTGATCCATGACCATGCAAATCACACCGGAGGGAACAATGGGGATTGGATACCAACCATAGATTTGTGACGTAGGGGAGGACGTGAGGTCGAGCACCGTCTTCATCAAGAGGATAAGTATTCCGAATCCACGGAACTTCTCTGGACTCCTCACAGAAACTTCTCGAATCCACGAGGAAAGAAAGCATAAATTAGAAATAAATTCTAATAAATTCGAAATTGATTAATGAATGAATAAAAACAAGTTCATAACTCTTTAAATAAGGATACCAAGCAATGAAAAAGAAATCAGAATCAAACTACAACTAAAACTCTTAGAATTCGCGACTTACTATAAATAGTGAACTTACTATTTGTAGATGATCGTGATGTCTACTAGTGCGCAAGGTTTTCGGCCAAAAATAATAAGTGTCTTATTTGGCTTCACAAAACCGTTCTCCTAATTGTTCTAAGTTTTTTTCATGTTGGGCGCAACTCCTAAAGCCCAACGGATGAAGAGTTATAATCAAACTAAAACTTACTATTTATAGTAAAAACAAAATTAAAATAGGAAAACGACCGTCGATCCAGGGTTTTTTTCACAATTTTGGGCATCGCAACCCTGCATAGCAGGGTTAGTTAGCTAAAGTAGCTCGTTCTACCTCAAAATCATATATTTTACATCAGCTAACTCATTCCAGATTGCGAGATACGCCCGATCTAAGTTCCGATGGTCCAAATCACTTCTGTTGTCGATCGGGCCTTTTCTAATCCATTTTGGCCATGAAACTGTCCGCGACCTGCTCTACATCAGATTTGTACTTGCGGCCACCATCAAATCCGTTAATCTGGGATGGGATTCATCTAGTCAGGTGCCAATTCCACTCCATGTTTGGGAAGTATGGAAAAGCTTGGAATTAGATTAGATGGAATTGCATTGGGTCCCATGCCAATTTCACTCAATGTTAGCAAGTTGTGTAGGTCCCACCATGATGTGTGGGCTATATTCACACCGTCCACCCATTTTTCGAGATTTTTTAGAGCATGGGCCAAAAAATCAGGTAAATCTAAAGCTCAAGTGGACCCACCATGGAAAGCAACAGGGATTGAATACTTACTGTTGAAAACTTCTTTAAGGCCACATAAGTTTTGGATCTACTTCCTTTTTAGGCTCATGCCATAAAATGAGGTTACAAAACAAATAAACGGTTTATATATAACACATGTATGTTATTATTAGTAATTTCAAATGATGGTAGGTATATTCATTAAATGTACCACCGTATTACCAACAAAGCATGTCATTAATCTTATCTCATGGCAATGGGGGACAATTCCTTCTAGGGGTAATAATTAGGGCGTGTTTGGACAGTGAGATTAGAAGGGTAAAGTAGCTGAAAAAAGTATGAGTATTTTTATCTTTAATATTCGTCTATATGAATATAGAGGCCTAGTTTAGTTTAATAAGTTTTGTTCAAGTCTAGTAAAAAAGGGCAGATGCTCCGTCGGGTCTATACTAAAAACGTACGGTGCATCAAGAAATTCGTACTATCTAACAAGTGAACCCTTCGTTTGACGGTCTAGACCGTTGATATTATGTGACCAACCACAGATGGGGTAAACCCAAAACACTTAAAGAGTGGAAGATCCAACCGTCAATTTTTTTTTCCTTTTTGTTAATGGATGTACTATTGTTATCTTGGCCCTCTACTTGTCTGACTCTAATAGAAGAGTTAGGAACTTCTACTACATGATATTTTTAGGGAGTCGACCATCCATAGTATGGCCCATAATATCAACGGCTGGATCACCAAACCATGGGTCCCATTTACAGGGATCAGGAGTTCACGACTCTTTAGCTCCTCTACAAAATTGCATGGCTGTCTCCACGTACAAAGGCCAAAATGACCTTCATGGCCCGCGGCACGTGCGAAGTGGGGCCAGCTGATGTACAACACATACCACTCGTTCATGCACGTGTCTCAATGGCACGTGTGGGGATTAAAATTAGGAACAACACTCGTATATGAACGGCTAGATAGAAAAGAATCTAACGGCCAAGGTTTCAGTAGAAGTTATTTGATACTCTGGCAGAGTCCGAGTCTACATACACATGCACATGGAAATTGTAACTCAGAAAATGTATACATCAAAGAAAAAACGTACAAATAGTGGGCCATGGCCCAATAATGACACCCCTCATCAAATCATCAAAAGGGCATGATCTGTGATTCATAGACATCAACCATTGATTACTTCCCATCTTAACCGTCCATTATATCTCCATCAATCAGGAATAATCCTCGTTATAACTCTGGATATATAACTCTACTCCATGTGGGCCACTATTTGGACGGTTTGATTTGAGTCAAAAGTATGCCACGTGTACAGTTTCAGTTTACATGCACAAGGAGGAGCATCAGTATTGCAGAGTTTCTAGCATTTACCCTTTCCAGGAGATTTTCTGGCACAGACAGCGAGGAACGAGCAAAGAAAGGGGTGCGATAAATACAAGACAATTCAGCTCTGCTGCACTGTCAGGGAATCTCAGAAGTTTATGGAAAGAAGAACTCCCTCGGAAATATGCAAGTGCACTCTCGTTACACGTGCAAGCTATGTACACATGTGATATCGGCTCCGTTCATCAAGCGATCCCAGCTGTTTATTTGCTATACTTGAAAATCAATGGCTGTCCGATCATCAAGTGGGCGACTCGTGGAGATTGGGTTTGATACATTGGCAACCGCTGGTTTGCTGTATACGGTCCACCTTATGATTGTACGGTGCAACTTTTGAGATACAGTGGAGTTTTCTGATGTGCGGCACAGATACCATACACGTGTTCGTAATTTACACGTGTTAAGCTAGCGCATTTATATTTTAAGGGACGTGGGTTGGGTAGTGAGGAGATAACTTAAGTACTACATCAGGATGTATGTGTTGTATACATGCATTATTCTTTTTTTCAGCTCATTTTAGTGCATGTGCCCAAAATTAAAGTATATCCAAATTAAAGTATATCCAAATTTTAAGTAGACCATACTATACGAAACAGTGAGAAATAAGCATTTATATATATTGAAAACTTTTAAACAGCCACATAAGTTTTGGATCAAGCTAATATTTGTATATATTTAGGTTTGCTGGCAAGTAATCATCATTATGTATTATTGAAAGGTTTCAATGGTGGATGTCATTATCCCATTGTTTTCTATTATGCGGCATACTTTAGCTTTACATTTGCTCTAGTTTTAACTTTTGTATCTAGGCCTTATTTTTTTTTTAAAGAAAAAAATAAAATAAAATAGAGCAATCCAAAACATGAAAGGTGTGGGGTTGGGCAAATTTTGCTTGGACGACGTGTGATGATTAGTCATGCAAATCATGTTTGAAAGTAGCCCCATCATGTACAAATGGATAGCGGAGTACGTGGGTGTGTGGCGGATGCTTGTGTTAAAAAAATTAATAATAATAAGGGTTGGCATGACATCATGGGTGTTTGGCATGACATCCACCCCATCCATGGCTAGCTCATGTTTGCATTTAACGAAGAAAATAAACAAGCAGGTCGAAAACTTAGGTGGGTCACACCATAGGAAACATTGCTTGCGGGCATGAGTTTAGTTCATGTTAGCATTTAAGGGGGAAACGAAAAGGGCAGATCAAAAACTAAGGTGTGAGTCACCTAATAAAAAACATTGAAAACTTGGTAGTTCATCATGACTCCTGTGTGACATCCACTTCATCCATTAGTTGAGCCAGTTCATTTTAGTATTTATGAAAGAAACAACTAAATAAATAAATAAAAGTATAGGTGGACCGCAGCATAAGAAAAAGTCGAAACCGCAACGACACTACCTAAGATGGGTCCTTACTCTTACCCAGGTGGTAGACTCCCAAGAGTTTCAACACCGGGTCAAGGGTTCGAGTACCCACCAGTGGTGAAATCCCACAGCATTTTGTGTGGGGGTGTGTGTGCACGTGTTAAAAAATAATTTAAAAAAAAAAAAAAAAAAAGACACTACCCAAGCTTTAATGATATATACCTACATCTGTGTTTTCCCTTTATTGGGAGTTACCTTATGAAAGAGTTAAATTGCATATAAACATTATGGTGGCCTCAAAAAGTTTTCAATGCCGGATGGCCCATTTCTACTTATTAATTTTTATGTTTTCCTGATACGTACGGCACACAAAATGACCATAGTTGTCTGAGTTTTGACCCTCAAGTCTTATAAAGGTATTAAATGGCATATAAACATTAAAATGAGCTCTAGAAAATTTCCAACGGTGGACAACTCATCTCTACTTTTTATGTTTTCTGATGAAGCGCCCATAAAGACTAAAGTTACCTAATTCTTAGGCAAGTCTTATCAGGGATTAAAAGGCATATAAACAACATGGTGGACCCCACAAAGTTTTCAATGATGGACAACCCTTCTCCATTATTTTCTTATCGGCATGCACATGAGTATTAGATTTGCCTGATTTTTAGTATTGTGTCCTAACACGAGCCAACGCAATTGATGTAGACATGACATGTGAACTGTGAATGAGTAGTGCCAAATCCATACCAACATCATCACCCACCAACTTAAACGAGCAAAACAGTGCCACGTGTGTGGTCTCCACACAATGCTCGGGATCTATCCAGGACGTTCATAAGGTGGTCCCCACAATACCTGTGTTTGTCATCGTCCAAAACTGGCACATATTAGCCCGGAACAGCCCATAAAGGTGATATGCATGGTATGACATCCACCCCATTTCAAACCTTGATATTGAAAGTAACCCTGTCCACTCATCTGGTGGCTACCATTTTCATGTGGCTCCTCTGATAAGTGGGCCCACTAGATTTTCACAGTGAAAACTACCCCATGAACGTGACTGATTCCAAGCACGCGTCCCACGTGTGCACGTGTGATGAGTGTGGCTGGTTTTTGTCAAGATAGAGAGTCTAGAGCTGGCATTCCAATGGAGTTTGAAAATGATGTAATTACCTTCTCCATAAGAAAAAGTCGTGGTGTGTCTGGAAGTATGTAATTTGAAGTGACAGCAGGAGATGCCTTGTTGGACTGCATGGCCCACCCACTTGCAATCAACCGTCCAAAACAGCTGATGTCATGTTTTTGGACCACACAACACCAATCAGATTTTGCTAGCTAGGATATCCGCATCAATTATATTGGGATGTTATCCATCAGGTGGGCCATCTTATTTGAACTTCAGGCCTAAAAACTTAGGTTTTGTCATTCAATTAGACCATTTATGATGTACAAAACAAATGGTTGGTTAGGTTAAAAAAAATAAGTTGTCTCATCCGTCCATTTATTTTGTATAAGGTGAGCTTGCTTCTTGCTCTAAAATATGTAAACAAGGTGGCCCACCTGATGGAAAGCTCCATTTTAACTTGTGTGTTTGTGTGGGTGGACAACATGTGGAGCACTACCCATGCACATGCAGACTGATGTAGGACAGGTCATGGAGGATTTATGAAGCATCCCTATCAAGAGAAATCAAACCAGACAGTTCGTTCTATGGTAAATATATAATTGATTAAAGTTTAAATTTTAAAAAATTAAAAATTAAATTAAAAAAATAAAAATTGAAAAACACGTAACCTGCATCCTAATTTATGATAATCATGACTTTGTGACCAGTTATTAATATATATATATAGACACACACGCCAATACTTAGTGGTACACCAGTTCACATGGAACTGGTGCGAACTTTTACACACACACACAGTTGGGCACAAATCGACCCGATGCGGTGGATCCGATCTGATCGATCCGAACCGAACCGAAGGACTAGATTGGTGCGGTTCAAGTTGGATCGATCAGATTTGATTGTTCATCGGATCGGGTTCGGATCGTGGTCAATTCGGACCGATCCGAATCGAAATCCAAACCGAATGGATCCGATCCGATCCGGAGTGATCCGATCCGAACTTAGGCCTTATAAAATTTTCAATGGTGAAAATCAATACTTCTATTTTTTTCCTGTGGTATGGTCCACTTGAGCTTTAGATATGCATCAATTTTGGGTTCAACCACTAAAATGATCTGAAAAAATGAAGGAACGCCGTGGATAAACCACATGCATTCATGGTGGGCCCCAACAGAGTTTACTCAATACGATAAAAGAGCCCACTGAGTTACGGAAGCGGATTTGCTGGTATACCACACACCAGCACTATATAGCTATTGTATGTACGTGTCATGCGACTCCGAGTTGTACAAACCGTTCAAAGGAGATCAAAGTTATATGGGCCCCACAGTGATGTATTTATTATATCTACACCGTTCATATATTTTTAGAGATCATTATATAGAGCATTATCCAAAAATTGAATCATATCCAAAGATCATCTGGACCACACCACAATAGCAGCAAAGATAATGATTTTCACCGTTAAACAATTCGTAGGGCCCACCATAACGTTTATTTTCCATCAAATTTGTTCATAAGGTCACAAAAACCTGAATTAAGAGGAAAAACAAATTTCAAATTGATCCAAAACTTCTGTGACCCTAAGAAGGGTTTCGATGGTAGACGTTCAATCCCCCACTACTTTTTTCAATGTGGTCCACTTGATAGTTAGATCTGTACTATTTTTTGTCTCAAGCCTTAAGACAAGCTCGCCAAATGGATGGACGGTTTGGATATAACACATACCCCATGATTAAACCCATAGAACTTACTGACGTCAATACAGCAATGCACAGCAGCACTTTCGTGCACAGCACGTTAACGCAACTGTGTAGATATGTGTCGTGCAAAGGTGAGCGGAGACCGCCTCGAGCTCCAAGTTGTACGAACGACTCAAATGAGATCAAAATTACATGGGCCCCACAATGATGTATTTATTATATCCATACTGTTTATCCATTTTTCGTGATCATTTTAGAACATTTGGAAAAAAAAATCATATCTAAAGCTCAAATGGACTACACCGAAAATAGCAGCAAGGATAATGATTTTCACCGTTAAAAAATTCGATCTGAATCGTACCTAACCCAATTCGACTCGGTTTCCCCAACCGAGTCGGACTCAATTCGGGTCAGGCCAACTGTGCATCGGATCGATTCGAGTCAGATGTCCCGGACTCAATCCCGGATCGGATCGAGTTCAAATCAGCCCATGTAGATTTCGGACCGAATCGAATTGGACCCGATGCCCAGCTCTACACACACACACATAAATATATACGTGTGTACACACGCACGTATATTTATGTGTGTGTGTGTGTGTGTGTAATAATGAGACATGCGTCTTAGCCAATGTTTAATGCCTATTAAATCTAGAATTATTTTGCAAATTAAAATTATTTTATAAGTTAAATTTTAATTTGGAATCAAAATTATCTATTTATATAATGATTTTATTGTTTTTAGAATTTTTTAAGGGTTCGAGAGCCCTATGATGGTTTTAAATCTTTATTTAAATCATTTAATAGAGTTTGAGTAAATTTAAATTATGTTTTTATATTTTTAGCAAGTTTACTATTTTGATAAAATTTACCATTTAAAATAAATATAAAATGATAAGTCTAAATTTTTAAATAATTTTTATATTAATACAGAATAATAATAAAATCAAGAAAATATTTAAAATGCCAATATTTTAAAATTCTCATGATATTATCGTGATAATATCACTTTCTATATTTCTTCTTATAATTAAAAATGTCATGGAATTTTTAAAATCTTGTCGATATTTCTCAATGCATGGAATTTGAGTGTGAATTCTAAGCTTTCCATCCAATTGGAAGTCATGCTTGAATGTTCTCCCTCAGAACTCATTTCACTACTAAGGTGGCCCACCAACATCATTGAAAACAATTATCTAACGGTCTACTTGTATTTTTGTCTCGTTGACGCGTGAGATTTGAACTGGCTTGATATCTAGGCCACAGATTAAAACAATGTAGTCCACCTGACGAAAAGCTCAAATCTAGCAGACATGCTCTAACTTGTCACGTGTGAACATTGTGTGGTCACCCAGGCTGATGTAGAGCGGGTCGCGGACAATTACATGGCAAAGATGGATCAGAAAAGGCCCGGTCAGCGACAGAAGTGATCTGGACCATCAGACCTTAAATCAGGCGTATCTTGCAATCCGAAATGAGTTAGCCGACGAAAAATATATGATTTTGGGGTAGAACGATCTACTTTAGCCAACCAACCCCGCTATGCCGGGTTGCGACGCTTGGAATTGCGAGAAACCCCTGATTTGATGGTCGTTTCCCTGTTTCAATTTCGTTTTTACTATAAATAGTAAGTTTTAGTTTGCTTATAACTCTTCATCCGTCGGGCTTTAGGAGTTGCGCCCAACGTGAAAAGAGCTTAGAATAATTAGGAGAACGGGTTGGTGAAGCCAAATAGGACACTTACTATTTTTGGCCGAAAACCTTGCGCACTAGTAGACATCACGACCGTCTATAAATAGTAAGTTTACTATTTATAGTAAGTCGCGAATTCTAGGAGTCCTAGTTGTAGTTTGATTCTGATTTCTTTTCCATTGCTTAGTACCCTTATTTAAAGGGTTGTGAACTCGTTTTTATGAATTAATTAAGCTATTTCGAATTTATTTAGAATTAATTTCTATTTTCTACTCTCTTTTCTCGTGGATTTGAGAAGTCTCTGTGAGGAGTCCAGAGAAGTTCCGTGGATTCGGAATAGTTATCCTCTTGAGGAAGACGGTGCTCGACCTCACGTCCTCCCCTGCGTCACAGACCCTCGTGTGAAATCAATTGAATATGCTTATTTATGTTTGGATATAAGAGGCAGACAGCCCCATAATACTCAGATGGCCCATTTAATAATTAAAAGGAAAAAAAAAACTTTGATACATTGGTAGAGTGTGATGGGGGCGTTTAAGAATAATAATAAAATAAAAAGAACTTTGATACTCTGGAAAAGCATTATGCTTGATACACAAGCTATGAGTAATTTTACAATGGCATACTACTTAAATTAAATGGTTGAAATCGTGGACACCAATTTAAGTGGATTACAAATTATATATGGATTAGACTTCCTAGATGGGCTATTTGGTTGACCCATGATGGACGGTTCTATATATTGAAAAGTTATTTGACATTTCAAATTCAACAAATGTCCTTCACTTGATTTTGAGGTGATGGACCATCTATAGTATATCACACAATTTAGATGGTTTGATTTGAATTATAGTACCATCAAAGTTCATATTGAACTTTTTTAAATGGCACATCTAGCAATGTTGAAATGGTGAAAAGAAGTTTTTAACAGTGGGTGCTCAGTGACCATTGCTCCTTGTGTTGTGGTCCACCTAAGATTTAGATCTAACTTTTTTTTTTAGCTAATTTTGCCTTAAAATGAGCTGGGAAAATGGATGGACAGTGTGGATAAAACAATTCCATCATGGTGGGGCCCACTACTGGCAGTATTAGTATGCAATTGTCATTAACAAGCATGGTGGCCGATTTCATTACAATAGGTACTTGAACTCATGATCTCGTGTTAAAACCCCCATGTGTTACTTTATAATAATTATAAGTACAAAAAAATCAACTTATTACCACATATATTTCTGAACACCTGAGTATCAATAGTCACGCTTTACCAGAGCATCAAAGGATGTCCCCTTCGGAGAATTGTGGACCTAAATGCAATTCCTCCAATTATCCATTGATGTGCCAAGCGCTCTCAGCCTGTCACACTTGCAGTGCGTGGATGTGTAGATCACCTAATTTAGGGGTGGGCCCCACCACAAATTGTATTTTGGTATTTTTATTTATTTATTTTCTTCTTTTGTCTTTTCGGGTAGGGGACATGTTACTATCATGGACAAGTGCCCGGGCGACCCAAGGAGAGATTGAAGGAGCCATTTACCACACACGTGCTAATTCAGAACGTGTGTAAGATATGGACTGTTCATCGAGTGGGGGCCACTGCTAAAATTCGGGACAATCGACAAGTTGGACAAGAGATGGCCACGTGTCCATCTTTACAAGTGACACACCTGAATCATTGGACTTCTTCACTTCTAGGCCTCGGCATGTCCCAGAGTGCCCCCCACCTGATCAATTGCTCAGATCCATCACGCGTGTGATGTGGTGGCACGTATGATGCGAATCGCCTCTTGAATTTCTCCCTGCGCGAATAGCCTCAGCCTATCCGCTATTATCATGACATCAGCTATTGGATTGAGTTTCTCCATGTTCCGTGGTCGGGTGGTTTTGCTTTGAGAATGACTTCAGTACTCTGGCGGACTGATAGTTAATGCACAGGCACTAATAAACTGTACACGTAGCGTACAAGTAACTAAATCTAAACTGTAAAATTCTTGAACCCTAATTCACATAGCTTATAAACCAAAAAATACACTGATTTGGTTATATAAATAGCCTGAGTTTTGGATATTTGAATGGTCGAAACGAGAAGTAGTAAACGGTCCAAATTCAGCAAACAACTGTCCACGAAATCAGATGTCGGAGTTGCCTAGCCAATATTGTCTTGGGAGATTACCGTTTATATCAGTGGGCCCCAAAATCTTAGATGGTTTGGTTTGTGCCAATCCATGCCATGTGTACAATTTTTTGCGTGGTATGTCACACCTGTCCGATGATGTGGACCATCGACCGTCCATTGGTTTTTGTGATGTGGCCCACGGAGTCGATCAGCCTAATTTTGGCCGTAGGTGATATTCATGGTGTGGTCCGTATTTTGCCCGGCCTGGATACCTCATACGCATGACACGAGTGGTCAGAAAGATGGGGCTGCATGTGAGACTGGAGATACGATGCATGTATGGAATCATTTCCCCGGTTAAATGTGGACCATGGCTATAATTGACCGTTTTCATTGGACGGCTAGGATAATCTGATTGGAGAGATATTCCAACATGGACTATCCCAAGATGGGTTTTATCAAATGTATCTTTTAAATTGAAATCCATGTGGATCGGGACCAGCCGTTCTCTGGTGGGCCCCCACTGCAAAAGTCTCTTTGGCTCCAGAAAACGACATCCTAGTCATCAGGTGGCCCAAAAGAGTATCCAGAAGAAGACACAATAGAAAAGGATTGACCGTTATTTCCAAACAAGTGTTGCCCACCTGACGGCTGGATCGACCCAATTCTCGTTGTGTAGCACATCCATTGCGGGGCCCACCTGCCTAACGGTCTGGATCCTGCTCTCTCAAGTAGCCTCAGCACGTATCTCTTCCTGATAATGTCCCTTTGGCGCATGGTATTAGATGGGATTAGGTGAGATGGAATTGCATGTGTTCCGTGCCAATTCCACTTAATGTTTGGGAAGATGGAAAAAGCTTGGAATTAGATTAGATGGAATTGCATTGGGACGTGTGTCAATTCCACTCAATGTTAGCAAGTTGTGTAGGTCCCACCATGATGTGTGGGCTATATCCACACCGTCCACCCATTTTTTGAGATCATTTTAGAGGATGGGCCAAAAAATAAAGTAGATCTAAAGCTCAAGTGGACCCCAATATAGAAAGCAGTGGGGATTGAATACCTATCGTTGAAAACTTCTTTGGGCCACATCAGTTTTGAATCTAACTCATTTTTAGGCCTATGCCATAAAATGAGGTTACAAAATAGATAAATAGTTTGAATATAACACATGTGTTATTCTCAATAGTTTCAAATGATGATTGGTATATCCATTCAATGTACTACCGTATTACAAATATAGCATAGAATTAAGCTTATCCTATAGTAACATGGGACAATCCGTCGGATATGTAATAATTATGTTTTTTTGAATCTCATCCCACATAATCCTTCTCAATACTATGAGCCAAACACCCCCTAACGCAAGAAGAGGTTTGCTCGTATTAAGAAGGCATGAATGAGAGTTAGGATGGTGTATCTGATTTAATACTACGGCATAGCGTGATACTTGATACGCAGGCACTAAAAAAATGAACTCGTGTCATACATCATACATTAATTAACATCGAACTCTCCAAATGGCAGGGTCCACTGTAATTAGGTCATTATCCAAAACTCAAATTGTTTAAATTTTCTTATTAGGGAGCATTTGTTTGTTAAATCAGGATCATTCACTATTTTTCATTTCGACCATCTATTAAGTTACCATCTATCAGCCAGTTATGAAATCGAATCAGTATATTTTTCTGCTTACAAGCCATCTACGTCAGGGCCCATATTTTGGACGGTTTAATTTAAATTATCTAAAAGTTTTCTATATGCCACGTGGGCATTTTCTTTTATAAAAATTTCTATGATATGGTAGTGTGGGCCACCCTAAAAAAGGGCAGTTAGAATCCCAACGCACTAGTCTGCCCTGCGGTTTACCGAACCTAACCCAAGAGCCGCATTAGTTTTTGAGAAAATTAGGTCTGTGGACCCCCACCGTTTAGCCGGCTGGTTTTATGAAAAAAGATAAACCTTCCTTTGCAAGTTGGACCTCCATGTAGGGAGAACGAATTTGAGGACGAAAATACCCCTCGCTTACCCCTCGCTTTCCAAGAAGAGCGCTGACGCTCCTCCAGCCAAGAGTTGTACGTATGGCTCAAAAGAGATCAAAGTTACATGCCCCACAACTATGTATTTATTATATCCACAACGTTCATCCATATTTAGAAATCATTTCGGAGCATTATCCAAAAAAAAATAATCATATCCAAATCAAATGGACCACACCACAAAGAGCAGTGGGAATACTGATTTTCACCGTTAAAAATTTTGTAGGGCCCACCACTTGATAGTTAAATCTATCTTATTTTACGTCTCAAGCTTAATATGAGCTCGCCAAATCGATGGACGGTTTGGATATAACACAAACCTCATAATGGGACCCACAAAAGACGGTTGGATTACAACAACAAAAAAAAAAATTTTAAAAATCTATAACTACGGATTATAACTGTAGCCATATCCGTAGCGTATAATAACAGCGAGGCAAACTAGAAAATGGCGGGGCAAGCATGAAAAACGGCGGGGCAAACTAGAAAAACGGCGGGGCAAGCATGAAAAGCGGCGGGGCAAGTATGAAAAACGGCGGGGCAAGCATGAAAAACGGCGGGGCAAACTAAAAAAACGGCGGGGCAAGTATGAAAAACGGCGGGGCAAGCATGAAAAACGGCGGAGCAAACTAGAAAAACGGCGGAGCAAGCATGAAAAACGACGAGACAAACTAGAAAAACGACGGGGCAAACATGAAAAACAGCGGGGCAAAAGTAGAAAAACGGCGGGGCAAACTAGAAAATCGGCGGGGCAGGCATAAAAAACGGCGGGGCAAACTAGAAAATCGACGGGGCAAGCATGAAAAACCGCGGGGCAAACTAGAAAACGGCGGGAAAAAAATTTCATGTAACGTCGATATATCGACAATATGTCGATATATCAATATGTCGATATATTAATATATCGGCGGGGCAAGCATGAAAATCGGCGGGGCAAAAAAAATTCCATGTAACGTCGATATATCGACAATATGTCGATATATCTATATATCGACAATATGTCGATATATCGATATATCGGCGGGGCAAGCATGAAAATCGGCGGGACAAAAAAAATTCCATGTATCGTCGATATATCGACAATATGTCGATATATCGATATATCGGCGGGGCAAGCATGAAATTCGGCGGGGCAAAAAAAATTCCATGTATTGTCGATATATCGACAATATGTCGATATATCGATGCTTGATTTTGTCGATATATCGACATATGGTCGATAATATCGAATTAAGTCCTCATTTGTCCAACAACTTAACCAAAAAATTCCATGTAACGTCGATATATCGACAATATGTCAATATATCGATGCTTTATTTTGTCGATATATATACATATTGTCGATATATCGATGCAGTCTGTGTTGTTTTTTTTTTTTCTTTTCTTTTTTTATATATGTTGCGTTGCTTTTATGGGTCCCATCATGATGTCTGTGTTATATCCAAACCGTCCATCTATTTTGCGAGCTCATATTAAGGCTTGAGACGAAAAATAAGATAGATCTAACTATCAAGTGGACCACACTGTAAAATACAGTGGGGAATTGAATGTCTACCATTGAAACCCTTTTAGGGGTTACAAAAGTTTTGGATCATTATGAAATTTGTTTTTCCTCTTCATCTAGGTCTTTGTGACCCTATGAATGAACTTAGACGGGGAGGATTTCTCACAAACATCACAGTGGGCCCCCAAAAAGTTTTTAATGGTTGATGCTCATTCAACATTGTTTCCTGTAATGTGGTACACTTGAGATTTGCATATACCTCATTTTTTGTCTCATACCATAAAATGATGTGGAAAAATATATGGACGGCATGGATGAAAAGCATACATCATGGTGGGGCTCATAGACCACCGAACATCCACCATTGCGTGGTGGCAGGAGAGTACCCAATCCGTTTACGTGAAAGGAGGGGTATTTTCGTCCAGAAATTTTGTCACCGCACGTGGAGGTCCAACTTGCAAAACAAGGTTTGTCTTCTTTCATAAAACCAGCTGGCTAAAAGGTGGGGTCCACATACCTAATTTTCTCTTAGTTTTTTAAAAAATTAGCACCCTAGGTGAGTCCGTACATTGCCCTTTTTTAAATAGCCCGAGACTTATCAGACCAAAGGCTACTGTTTGGATGATTTTTTTGATGAAAATACTCTTACATGTTAGGTTGAAACAGCTAAAGAAGCAGGAGGGTTCTCCGAACGACTACAGTCTATTTTGGTGCTTAAGGGCGTGTTTGGACAGTGGGATTAGAAGGGATTAGATGGGATGGGATTAAAAAAACATAATCTTTACCTATGGCGGGGATTGTCCCCTGTTGCCACGAGATAAGATTAATCTCATGCTTTGTTGTTAATATGGTGGTACGTTAAGGGCATGTTTGGACGGGCCCATCCATGGGATTAGATTGTATTAGGGTGGATGGCAGGTAATGATGGTTGTGTCAGTGGATTGTTGGGATTGCTATATCCAGGGAGTCTATCATCGAGTATGTTTGGCCCACCTGGCCAATCCCGGGATTACGCCCGGCCAATCCGTCCAACCAAACATGTCTCAGGCAAAATATATGGGATTAGGAGGGATTGGGTGGATTTCAAGGTAATGTTGGTGATGTCAGTGGATTGCAATCCCGTGGGATTGCTCCAATCTAAATCGATTTTCAACGTGCCTGTTTGGCACGCCCAGCCAATCCTGGGATTGCTCCTTCCAATCCCTTCCAATACAATCTAATACCATCCAACTTGCCCGGCCAAACAGGCCCAAAATGGATATACCCACCATCATTTGAAATTACTGAGAATAACATATATGTGTTATATCTAAACTGTTGATTTGTTTTGTAACCTCATTGTATGGCATGGTCCTAAAAATGAGGCAGATCCAAAACTTATGTGGCCCCAAAGAAGTTCTCAACTGTAAGTATTCAATTCCTGTTGCTTTCTATGATGGGATCCACTTGAGCTTTAGATTTACCTGATTTTTTGGCCTATGCTCTAAAATAATCTTGAAAAATGGGTGGACGGTGTGGATATAGCCTACACATCATGGTGGGACCTATGCAACTTGCTAACATTGAGTGAGATTAGCACGGGACACCATATAATTCCATCTACTGCTTTTCCATTCTTCTCAAACATGAAGTGGAATTGGCACAGGAACGGATTCAATTCCATCCCACCTAATCCCACTGCCCAAACACGCCCTAGGTTTTGCTCGGGTCCAATTAAAAAAATGGGCAGTACGTTGGGTCTATACGACGCAAATTCCCTTTGTCTTTTCCGAAATGTGATCCAGTACGCGTAAGAGGACGAAAATTTCAAACGCCCAACTTTGTACCGTCCAAATGCCATAAGTGAATAATGATCAGAACCGTTCATTCATCAAAAGATTTAATAAACAGTCATCCATCAAAAATAAAATGACTTCACAATGCTTTCTATATAAAAATATCCAATAACAACCAATGATTATCTTTTGCCTATTTTTTGGATGCGTTAATTGTAAGGATTTTCAGATCATGTGATTTGTAGATTGTATCTTATTCCATGCTGTCCCTTTGAATGAACGGTTCGGATCATCATTCATATATGCAGTTAAAAATTTAGGAAAGCCAGATTGGTCTGTCTCTTTGCATTATCTAAAAAACAGCTTCCCGGGCCGGGCCTTTTTTGTCTCTTTCTGCATATCACAATGCCTGAAGTTGGTTTTCTGACACTCTGGCAGATTGCGATACTCTGCCGAACTGATCAAATGGTGGGGTCCACCGTAGATCGGTTTTGGGACTGATGGAATCACACTGTTGGCTACTGGAGCCGTCTGATTGGTGGGAAACAGTTGGACGGTTGAGATGAGAAATAGTTTATTGTTAGAACTCAACGTGGTTGGGATCATCTAATCAATCCTGTTTGGGAGCTATGACCTATTTAGAGTGGGGCCCACGATTTGGATTGGGGTTCAAATGAGCGACGTACACAGCTGCAATCTGCATGCGTATGAATAGCCATGCTCTAGCAGTGTATCAATGTATTCATTTGCGTTGGGAAGTTGGTCAGAAACACCAACCTGTTGTCTCCCAACCAGCGGCTAGGATCATATGACCAGTATGATTTTTTATCATATAGACCATCCATGGTGGACCCCAACAAATGAGTGTTTCAAATCCCGTACGATTTATGCCACGTCTACTGATATTTCACGTCTTTTGGTGCATTGAGTGATGAGATATCACACGAGGTGCATACACGTGCCACCCACATGAGATCCAGAGCGTTCATCTATTATAGTTTGTACCATACCATTGATGGGCCATATGCTAAAGCTACACGAATTAGATGATCATGGCCATTGATTGGATGATTTGTGTCCATTAAAAATCAACATTGATCAAATTTTCCTGACCGCCCATTTAGAATCTTCAATAGTCCTCCAATGAGTGGATAGGATCATCCGATCAGTGTATTTTCTGGTGGGGCCCAATAGATGAACGGTCCAGATCTGGTATTGTTGTTATAGTTGTAGGCACAATATATGTTGAATCTGGATTGTTTTGGATTACTAATTACTATCCATGCATGCGCACACAGCGACTACATGCCTGTATATCTGAACCGTCAGAAAAACCATAACGAACGGCTGTCAGTGTACCACTGGCGTCCGGCAGATGGACGGATAAAATAAAAAGTGGTGGACAAGCTAGTTCAGCCAACGAGTGTTGTCCGATCAATCTCATTCTTTTTTTTTTTTTTTTTACAGATGACCTATTTACAGAAATTGGACAGTGCAGATTGAGTAAAAAATAATCCACGTGGACGGATCGTCATGACACGTCAGAATATCAAACAAGTCATTATACGATATGCAAGTGGCTCAGATCTTTAATGCACACTCAAATTAAAATAATAATATAATCTTATTATATAATTATAATTTTTTTATTCTGGAAATTATGTATTATTTAGGAAATAATAGATTAAATTGAAGGAGAACCAATCATCATTCATCACAAGTCCAAGAGTTCCTTTTTCGTGTTATTTACCCTATCTTAACCGTCCAAATTGTCTGTTTTGTTGTGGACAAAAGCTTAAACTGATCTGATCATCCTACACATCCAATTGGTGTGACTCTCAGGATGGACGGCTGAAAATCAAATCATTAACATACGAATTCAATTAGTTGGGGTCATCAGATCCGTACAAAATTTTGAGACATGCCACATTCACAGTGACTCCATGATTTGGACGGTATAGATCGATCTAACTATCACTGCATGCGTCCATGAACATGGTCCACTATCTACCATCAGAAGGTCGGCAAAACGCAAAATCCGATGGAAAAAACAGACGGATTGGATTGCAAACACGTGAAATCTATCTTATCCTTGCCGTAGATTAGATCTGGTAATCGCACGTACACTGGCCCCACCGATGCCTCCAGGCATGCCAACATCGCACGTGCACAAGATCCAAGCCGTCCAATGGGAGGGCTCCTGTACACAGATCTGCTGGACCTTGTTCATCAGTTTCGGTACACCTTAATATTGAGAGTGGACCGTTTCCAACTGTTTTCTATCATCGGTTCGTCGCATTCTCTGTGGTCGTCCAAATGAAGAGTAGGTAAGCACGAATCTTGGGATTGAGAATCTAGAATGTGGGGCCCACTTAATTGACAGCTTGGATCTAATAGATGAATGCCACGTCATCAAGTATGGAGTGTGGGATTCGTTAACCTCAATTACCAAACTTCCAGGTTGGCATGGAAGAGGAATAAATTGCAATTTGACAACTGGGCCACGTTCCAATCATTTTGATTGACGTCTAGAAGCTTCCTAATGGAAATTATTAGGTCCTAATCAAGATGCCATGGCAAAATTGAATTTTTCTTTGTTTTTAAGTCAGCACGTGGGATGCACGTGAACGAGAGTATTCATTTCATCAGCGATGGACCATGTCCGTCCATCAAAACATCACGCTATCACCGTCGTTGAGCTGGACCTTAATGAGCTTGGTTCAATACCCACACCAAGTTGAA
The DNA here is from genome assembly GCA_021015155.1 of Magnolia officinalis. NCBI lineage: Eukaryota > Viridiplantae > Streptophyta > Magnoliopsida > Magnoliales > Magnoliaceae > Magnolia > Magnolia officinalis. The sequence goes on from JAJHSJ010000009.1 coordinate 3,498,371, forward strand.
AGATCCTGACGTTGCCCGTTTCAATTTGGTCCGTTGATCACTTTTTACTTACAGAGGACCACAGATCGGATGGCTCGGATTGCCCTATCAGTGTGGTTAGACCATGTACGGAACAGCCGATGGATGGTCTGGATTAATTGGCTGTGCTTCCACTAGAAAGGTTGATGAGTGACAATGACCCAAGATGGTCCGATCCAGACGAACCGGAGACGTCATCCAAGGAGTCAATCCTCGGTGGGGCCCACCAAATAGAAAATCTGGATTCATCGAACATTCAGGTGAAGGGTAGAATTGGAAATGCTCCAGAGATTAAGAAAAGGGAACGACTCCTAGCGTTCGCACGTGTGCAAGATCAGGACCGCACTTTGAACATGACGTGGCCTATAAATCAGGCCAACCCATTCACTTGTATGATGAAAATGGCAAGGAAATCAGCAAAAATCAATATCCAACGCACATCCAGCTGCTATGATGAGTGGACAGCCTGGATCTCGTATAGGGAACGTTCACGTCGAGCCACAGACAGCTTGTATACGGCCCAGATCTCGCAGTGGGCCCCGGCACGCATGGTATCCAATTTGCCACGTGTCCATCAGCACTTCCAATGCTTCGATTAACGATCATCGTCCATCATCGTAGAATCCTGGCCCAGTGTTCAAATCATCCGTTAAGCATTCCGATAGTATAAATCAACGGATATGATGAAACCACTGATAAAATGCATGATATGGTCGAGCTGACTCGGGATTCGTCTCAATCGGAGATTTGACTCATTCGAGTCAGGCCAAGTGAGGGGGCGTTTTGTAAAACTTATTTCCAGACTGAAGTAGGCTGTTTTCAGTAATTCTTTATTATTCAGATTGTTCGATAAATTCAAATTTGCAAGTACTTAATTAAAATTTTTAATGAAAAACATATAAATCTTTTAAGCTTAGTTCCACTGACTTATAATGTGAAATGTGATAAATGATCTTAAATTAATTTTATTTTTGTAAATGACAACTTTACCCTGACGGCCACCAGCTTTTGTAAGGCTGGTGGTTGATGCTCCGTGGACATATGCCACGTGTACCGTTCTCGTGATTTTTCCAACAAGTTTCTGGAACGGATTGGCTACTCCCCTGCCACCAGCCAATGGCTGATGGTCGGTGCTCTGTGAACCCCACAATGATATATGTGTTTCATCCATGCCGTCCATCTATTTTTTCAGATCATTTTATGAGACGTGACAAAAAATGAGGTATATCCCAATCTCAAGTGGACCAGATTACAGGAAACAGTGTTGAATGAGCGTGGACCATTAAAAACCTTTTGGGGTCCATAAAAGTTTTGGATCAAGCTGATCTTTGTTTTTACCTTCATCTGGGCCTGCATGACCTAATCAACAGATTGGATGTCAAATAAACAGTACAACGGGCCTTAGGAGGATTTTAATGGTGGATATGCAATCACTATTGTTTTCCTGTTGTGTGGTCCACCTGAGATTTCTATCCATCTCATTTTTGGAATCAAACCCTAAAATGATCTGTAAAAATATATCAACGGAATGGATGAAACATATACATCATGGTAGGGCCCACAGAGGACCGACCATCAGCCACGGGGCGGGTGGCAATCCGTTTCCGTTTCTAAGCTAGGAAGCTAGGTGGAGCCCACCGTAATGTACGTGAGAAGTTTAACTGTCCGCACATTTTGGATATGAAATAGGATCCAAAACTCAAGTGGGCCAGGTGAGAGGAAATAGTGGGAATTGAACAACCATTATTAAAATATTTATATGGCTACAGGTGTTTTTTATCCAGATAAGTAATGACCTTGTAAACAGTTTGGATGGCATATAAACTTCAAGGTTGGTAGACAGAGTGAAAGATGTCACGTTTCAACACTGAGGTCATGGTATCGATTCCCAAGTGGGTGTGGCTAGCACAAAAACAAAAAAAAACAAAAAAAAAAAAAAAAAAAAAAACTTCAAGATAAAGTTAGGAAGGTTTCAATGGTCGGCATTTCTTTACTTGAGTTTTTGATTCACTTGAGTTTGTTCACATGTCTTAAAATGAGCTCAAAAAACACATGGACAGTGTGAATATAGAATACACACATCAAGGTGGGCCCTAAAGTAATGGTTGCAGTGTCCTGGGTGAGGCCCGAGCCGCACCGCATCTGCTCCCTTGCGACCTGGATTGCTGGGCGCGGATGGGTGCGGATCCATGACATGGAGAAGGACGGTCCTGTCAGGGGATTTATAGGGCCACTGTCGAGTATATGTTTTATTTATGCCTTCCATCCATTTTGACTTATTATTTTAGTACAGGAGCTCAAAAATAAGGCAGATTGAAAACTCAAGTAGACCACACCACACAGAAAGTAATAGGGATTGAATTACTACCATGAAAACCTCTCCTGGATGAGATTTTATTTTTTTTTTTCCTTCCAAATTTATGAATTGTTTTGAAGGTTATGGAGTCGAAAGCATCGTTTGTAGGTAAGACCTTAGAGAGATTAATGGCCCAACATTTACTAAGTATACCACGTCATCATGTGGCCTGAGCCATCTCAGGTCCACAGGAGTTATGTGATGCTCTACTTGAGAATGGTTCATATTTCAGGTATCGTTCGTGCAGGTGGGCCCAATAGTTTCATAATCGACAACACTGTCAACAGGGTTCACTATGGATGGATCATGCAAAAATAAATAAATAAAAGGTGATCCTAACCTTTGAACCGGCCTTTATCAGCTAAATATTTGAAATGTTTAGTAGTCCAGTTTATATTAAGAAGAATATAGTACATGGCCTATAAATAAAAAGATTACGTCTAAGAGAGTATGTGAATAAGGTATAGGTGTGTCAAATTTGATGGTGTGGCAATAACATGTTTTGTCTCATGCTTATATAAAAATTGAAACATTATGGGCAAATATGGTAATTTGTTAATTTTCAAACATTTATAGTTTGTACTTATTGAATAGACTTTTGTGAAAAAAGAATTTATCAAGACTTTTTAAGACAAATTATCGAAAGGATTTTTCAACACTTAAAAGTACTACAATTTAGCACTTTTAAGTTTTGGGGACTTAAATTAATTTTCAAACCTCATTTCTATTAGTGCACTTATTTGTTAATCATGTTTGTTCATACATTAGTGAGTCGATTGAACATTTGGAAGTTGAAAACCGAAGACACAAGAGTACATGAAGCATCCAAAAGTAAAGAACAAGTAAATTATGAAGTGCCTTGGTGACCTTAACCTTATACCAAAAACAATCTAGCCTCTACATGATCCATTCTCAAATAGGTAAATTATTGTTTAATCATCACATAACCTTAGAAGGTTTATTTGAAGATGATAATTTGACTAAAAGAGGTTTAGAGCTGTTGTAAAACAAACTGTCGAAATAGAAAATTCTCGAGCGAAGATTTGATCAATTGACGGTCAAGCTCGATCGATCGAGTATGGCCAAAACTGTCTAGCGAGTTTTTTGGCCAAATTTGACGAAGTTCGATCAATTGACAGCCCTAAATCAATCAAGGATGTCATTTTTCTGTCTATTTAATAGCCATTGCAAATCGAAATCTGCATAAAGGGCATTCGGCCATTAAGCATTTAGATGATTTTTTTTTTTTATGCAATTAGAGCTTAGGTAATTCCTCACTCATATCACTCATCCTAAGCCTCTAAATTTATGAAATGCAAGTCATCTTCTTAAAGTTTATCACTCTAATGAGAATTCTAACATCCGTTAGGAAGATGAACTTATCTCCACCTAATTCTAAAGATTAGATACACGCTTATAAACATATTATTGTTTAAATTCTCTAGAATACCCATATAAGTGAATCCCTACTAGGAATCAACTATTACCTTTTATTATAGGAGATTCCACCATCTTCTCATCACCTTGGTCACTTCATTAGTTCATCGCAACCAAGGTATTTGATCATGGAGCTGAACCATAGGCTCTAATGATCATCAGATAAATTGAGAAGCTTATTCAAGCATGGGAGAGCATTAAAGAAGCATATTAAGCAAGGCACTATAAAGGTACTCAATCCAATAAGTAAGTTGTCAATTGTAGAGTCTATTCACACTCCTTTGTTGTATAGGATTGAGTGTAAAGTTTGTGACCCAAACTCGAATAGATTCTTGTGTTGTGTAGAGCCGAATTCAACAAACACAGATGCATACGTGTTAATCTCCACGAGAGCCTCCTACGAAAGTGTACGTAGAACATTGAATTAGGACTGCTAGTAGTTATTGGTTAGTCGATAGAAAACCAACTAAGTCTCTACGAGAACCATCGACACAGGTGGAAACGTGTTCCTCCAATACAGGAGTGTACGTGTAAGCTAGTGGTTAGCCTAGAAAAAATCATTATAAATGTTAGAAGTAAACCTGGTTTAAACATTCGATAGTAAAATTTCGGTACACTCGAGGAGAGTGCGTCCGCCAAAAGTGGAGTGGGCAGGTAACAAAACTATTATACATGCTTATGTTTGGAATTGTTATTTGTGCACAATGCTTATGAATTTAATTGATTGAATTATATGAATGCTTGAATGGATTGAATTCTGGACATTTAATTAATCATATCTCGCACACAAGTTGCTTATAATAATGCATCCATTGTAATCTATGTGATTGTGCACACTTGGCTTGGAAGCCTAAGTGTTATTTGCCTTATTGATTTGAATTAGTTAATTAGTTAATTAAATAAATGATTTTTAAGTGATACTATTCACCCCCTTTTAAAACTTAGCCATAATTCTAAGCTTCCGCACGTGCCACGTTTTTATTTTTCAATTTACAAAATAGCATATAAGGCATATTTCGGAGAGTGATTAGTTGGTACTCGAGTAACAGCTTAATAAGTGTTACCCTTACCGTGGGGGGCCACTTTGATAAATGTGTTTCATATCCACACTGCCCATCTGTTTTTTCATCTAATTTAAGGACGTTATCCCAATCAAAATCTTGGGTGGACCCACTACTAAAAAAAGTGGTGAATGACCATTAAAAGCTTTTTGTAGGCCACTCAAATTTTGGATCAAGCTAACCTTTGTATTTTCCCTTATTGGAAAACAATTAAACATTATGGATCTATTTACAGTGGGCCTTGGGAAGTTTTTAATGGTGAATGTTCAATCATCACTATTTCTTATGACGTGATGTACCTGAGATTTGGATGTGCCTATTTTTTGGATCGCCGCCCAAAATGGGCTGGAAAAACGAATAGATTGTGGATATACAATATATCATCAAGGCGGGCCCTACAGTAGGGGTAACACCCAGTAAGCTGTTAACCTGGTAACACCTAATCCGCGCCCATTTTTGGGAGGGTGACTTATGTTATTGAACTGGATTGGATTGTACCCTACCCGACCCAATTAGGGGTCATCAATGGGTCGAGCTAAGTCTGGCCAAGCTCTCCAAGCTCAGCCCCACTTGTTCGATGTAAGCCTAACCCAACTTGGACCCATTATGGGTCAAAATATTCTAGCCCGAGTGTAGCCCAAGAGGTCAAAATAGTCTAGCCCGAGAGCGGCCCAAAATGTTTATGCCGGCCCTAACCTGAGAGAGAGAGAGAGAGAGAGAGAGAGAGAGAGAGAGAGAGAGAGATGGTGTTAGAAAGAAAAAAATATGTAAGACGAAAGCTTTTACACAATAACAATAAAGAAAGCAGAGGATGTACGTTTTCTGCATTGCTTCATTGATCAACAAACAGCCTATATAAAGGTTAATACATAACTGATAATAACATGAAAATAGGCACTACCCAACGTTCAAAACAAACTCCTATTAACTAGGTAAACAGACTTCTATTGACTAGGTAAACAGAAACAAACTCACTGACAATCCTAAAGACTAGGATAACCCAAACGTGCAAATTACTAATTTCCTCAACAATCCCTCCTTTAAACTGATGTTCCAGACACAACATTCGGTTTAATAAGAGTCAAACTTTGAAGCACCATCCCACAAATTGAATCATTTGAAGTGCAAACACCAAGTAGCTTCCTGAGCTTCTGAATGCAGGAAATTTGAGAGGCTTGGTTAGAATGTCAGTAATCTGGTCTTCACTTCTGCAGTAAATAAGATTAATGACTCCATCATTCGTGAGATCCCTCAAGAAATGATATTTCACATTTATATGTTTGCTTCGACCATGTAGAATATGATTTTTTGAAAGCTTTATTGCTGAACTGTTGTCATAATAAATCTGAGTAGGCCCATCCTCCTTGAAATGCAGTTCTTTAAGAATTTTCTTTAGCCAAATAGCTTGACAAGCACAAAAAGTTGTAGCTACGAATTTGGCTTCGGTTGTTGATAAAGTAACAGTTGGTTGTTTCTTTGAAGACCATGAGACAACTCCTGAACCCAGCATAAAAGCTTACCCTGAAGTGCTTTTTCTATTATCTTGATCGTCAGCATAATCACTATCAGTAAATCCCACCAAATGTGAATTTTCTCCCTTCTTGTAGAGCAGCCCAAAATTAACAGTACCTTGCAAGCAACGAAAAATCCTCTTTGCAGATAGAAGATGCATCTCTCTTGGGTTCTCCATATATATGCTAATAAGACTTACAGCGTACATTATATCAGGTCTTGTTGCAGTCAAATACATCAAGCTTCCCACAATTTGCTTGTAAAGGGTGTTGTCAACCCTCCATTTTTCAGGATCTTTGATGAGCTTCAATCCCCTTCAGTTGGTGTACTAACAGAATTGCAATTCTTCATTTGAAACCTGTCTAAAATTTCTCGCACATAATTCTTTTGAAAAACAAAAATTTCAGCTGCAGATTGCATCACTTCAATACCAAGAAAATAGTGCATCATTCCAAGATCAGACATATCAAATTCAACCATCATAGACTTCTTAAATTTGTCAAACATGGCACTATCATTTTCTGTATAAATAAGATCATCCGCATATAAGCACACAATGATCATGTTTCCTCCATCACCAATTTTAATATAGAGTGTATACTCATGTGGACATTTTTAAAATTCCTCCTTGGAAAAATAAGCATCTATACAACTATACGAAGCTCTCGAAGCTTGTTTTGGTCCATATAATGCCTTTTTTAATTTATACACCTTATGCTCATCTTCAATCTTAACATAACTAGGAGGTTGATCAATAAATACCAGTTCTTCCAAGTCTCCATGTAAGAAAGTCGATTTCACATTCAACTGAAAGATAGGCCATGAGTTTTGAGCCGCCAATGCAATCACCAATCTAATTGTATCAAATCGTGCAACAGAAGCAAAAACTTCTCTATAGTCCACACCAAACTTTTGTTTATAGCCTTTAGCTACTAAGCGTGCCTTGTACTTGTCGACTTCATCGTTCTCCTTCAATTTTGTCTTGTACACCCACTTGACACCAATTGTCTTGTGCTCTTTTGAAAGCTCAGTCAACTCCCACATATTATTCCTTTCAATAGATGCAATTTCTTCATCCATCGCCTTTCGCCATTTTGATTCTTTGACAGCTGCTTCGAAAGTGGTAGGATCACAATCTGATAATAGAGCAAAACGTGCAAGTGGGTCCCTCAGATTGGTCAATCCCAATTATCTCATAATCGGTCATTCATGCAGGCCTTCTTCTAGCACGTTCCGGTTGTTGTTCATCTTAAGTAGCTATCGGAACTGGTTGTTGCTCATTCTCCACTGGCTACTGCCTTCCATCTTCTTTTTCTCCATCAAAATCAGCAAGAATTTGTTGTCCAATAACATTGTTGTTCCATAGCTGGAATCGTTCTTCATCAAAAACAACATCGCGGCTGGCAACAATTTTCTCGGTGCTAGGATTGTATTACTTATAAGCTTTTGACTGATCACTAACGCCAAGAAAAATGCATTTTTTTCATTTGTCGTCTAGCTTCTTCCTCTTCTTATTTGGAATATGAGCATAAGCAATACACCAAAAAAATCTGAATTTTTCTACTGATGGTCTTTGTCCGCTCCAAGCTTCCTCTGCCGTCATATTTTGAACAGCCAGGTGGGACTTCTGTTCAAAATATTAATGCTCCAATTGACTGCTTCAGGTTAGAAATTTTTTTGGAATGTCGCTCCTCATCAAAAGACTTCGCACAATATTCATAATAGTGTGATTTTTCCTCTCAGAAACTCCATTTTGTTGGGGCGTGTATGCTGTTGTAAGTTGCCTCTTGATTCCATGAAACTCACAAAATTTTACAAATTCATGCGATTTGTATTCTCCACCATGATCTGTGCAAAGAACTTTGATTGGACATTCAACTTCTTTTTCAACAAGTACTTTATAATTTTTAAAGGCTGAAAAAACTTCAGATTTCTCCTGCAAAAAATATACCCAGATTTTCCGACTATAATCATCAATGAAGGTAATTACGTATCTTTTGCCTCTATTAGATGATGAATTTATTGGCCCACAAAAGATCAGAATGAACTAGCTCCAGCGGCTTCTTTGCTCTCCATGATTTTCCTTGCGGAAATTAATTATGATGTTGTTTGCTAACAACACATTCTTCACAAACTTCGTAAGGAGTTATTATTTGAGAAAGACCAGTTACCATATTTTTCTGCTGTAGAATCTTCAATCCACCAAAGTTTAGTGACCATAGCAAAAATGTCATAGCCATGCGGTATCCTTCAATTTTGCTGAAAAGCATGAATGAGTGGTGTTGTAGAGATAAAGTGGAAACATCCGATTTGCCGTCATATTGACTTGAGCAATTAAGCCCAATTTTACATCTTGAATTCGACATACTCCATCTTTGATAGAAATCTCGTATCCCTTTTCTTGCAGCTATCCCACACTAAGTAGATTAGTCTTTAAATCTGCCATAAAAAAAAAAACATTAGAGATAGTGTAGATGAAATTTCCCTTGGTTTGGATAGCTACCCCTCATTTTCCCATTACAGGAACTTTAGAATTGTCTCCAAACTTCACATTATCACGGAAGGATTCATCCAAAGCAGAGAATGCGGACTTGTCTCGACACATATGATTGTTGCAGCCTGTATCTAAGTACCATAAATTCTTGTTGGTTTCCTCCTTTGCATGACAAACCATCAACAAAGATACTTCTTCCTTTTCTATAAAATTAGATTTCTCACCATGTACATTAGACAAGTTAGTTCTACATTCTGACTGATAATGACCATACCTATGACATCTGTAGCACTCAACAGTAGACTTGTCTGCTGACATCGGTTCGTAAGTAGTTGAGTGGTAACTGCCACGTCCTTGGTAGCTGCCTCGACCTTAGTAGTTGCCTCGTCCTCTTCCTCTCCATTGAGAACCATGAAATTGGTTATCTTCAGGCTTTTGGTGTTGGAATTGTTGTTGGTTTCTTTAATCATTGTTTCCTCTGCCTCCTCCTCTTCCTCGGTCTGCTGAATTCGAGGCCGAAAATTTGTTGCTAGTTGTGACTTACAATGCTTGCTCCTCCTCCTCTTGTTGTTTAAATTTTTGTTCATAAACCAACAACGAACCTTGCAGCTCATCAATTGAAAGATCATCAAGATCTTTTGATTCTTCAATTGAACAAACCACATAATTAAATTTTGGCGTCATTGATCAAAGAATTTTCTCAATGACTGTCACGTCCTCCATCTTGTCGCCATGAACACGCATCTTGTTGACGATTGTCATCGTTCGTGAAAAATAATCTATGACTGACTCTCCCGATTTCATCCGAAGCATTTCAAACTCCATATGAAGTGCTTTTATATTTTTGTTGAGAAGATTCTTCGATCCTTGACACCAAAATTTAATTTTGTTGTCTGTTCTATAGAAGAAGCTAATGATGTTGGTGAACTTTCAATTGATGAATTACAAAGTTCTTTGTTGGTTCATGAGCAAAAAATTAACCAGCAGGAAAAAGAACAAGCATTGAAGGCCTTATCAGAAAATAACTCTACACCCAGTGGAGCTGATAGAAAACGAGGTAGAGGCAGAGGTCGAGGTAGAGGAGGCAGAAACAACAATGATCGTGGGAACCAACAACAAAATCATCAGCATCAAGAGTAGGGGTGCACACGGGTCGGTTCGGTCCGGTTCTGCGGTGAAACTGGAACCGAACCGTTCCTAACGGTTCTAGGATATTCGGAACTGGAACCGGACCGTTAGCACCCTAGAACCGAACCGGAACCGAACCATTAAAACCGGATCGGTTCCACGGTTCTGGGCTTTTTATAATCCAGCCCAATTGCATCTTTTATTTTATTATCTAGCCCACCTCCATCATGTTGTGATCTATTTGATGAATGGTTTAGATATTGTATAAGGTGTGCAAAAATACATTTTTGGAAACAATCAAATAATGCATTATAAACCATAAATCATGAGTCAAATATGGAAACAATCAAAGAGTTCTTGGTTTAGTTCCACGATTCGGTTCTATGGATCGGATCCATGGTTCGGTTCTACGAATCGGATCCACGGTTCGGTTCTACGAATCGGTTCACGGTTCGGTTCGGTTCTACATACCCCCGAATCGAGAACCGAACCGATATAATCGGTTCTTTGATTTTTGAAATCGGAACCGCTGCACTCTGGAACCGGACCAAACCGGACCGTTTGGTTGGTTCTGGTCTGGTTCCACGATTCTACCGATTCGATGTGCACCCCTAATCAAGAGAGTCAATTTCAAGGAAGAGGCAGAGGACGTGGCGGCCACCACCCAACAACTTACAGACCAAAGTCAGCAGACAAGTCCAATATTGAATGTTACAAATGTCATAGGTATGACCATAAGTTAGAATGTCAAACTAATTTGAATAGACAAAGTGGAGAAAAAACTAACTTTGCAGAAAAAGAAGAAGAGGCGTCTCTTTTGATGGTGTGTCACGTGAAGGAAGAAACTCAACAAAACATGTGGTATTTAGACACAAGATGCAACAACCACATGTGTGGAGATAAGGAGTCTTTCTCTGACTTGGATGAATCTTTTCGCAGCTCTGTTAAGTTCGGTGACAATTCCATGGTTTTTGTTATGGGAAAAGGAAAGGTAACAATCCAAACCAAAGGAAATTCTACCCACACTATCGTTAATGTTCTTTTTGTACCAAAATTAAAGACCAACTTGCTTAGTGTGGGTCAGTTGCAAGAAAAGGGATATGAGATTTCCATCAAAGATGGAGTATGTCAGATTCAAGATGCAAAGTTGGGCTTAATTGCTCAAGTTAAAGATGGAGTATGTTCTCACTTTATCTCCACAACATCATTCATTCATGCTTCTCAGCAAAATTGAAGGATGGGGCATGACTATGGCACTTCCGCTATGAGCATCTGAATTTTGGTGGATTAAAAACATTACAACAGAAGAACATGGTGACGGGTCTTCCTCAAATTACAACTCCTCAAGTTTGTGAAGAATGTGTTGTTAGCAAACAACACCGCAATCAATTCCTACAAGGAAAATCTTGGAGAGCGAAAAAGGCATTGGAGCTTGTTCATTCCGACATTTGCGAGCCAATAACACCACATTCTAATGGAGGTAAAAGATATATAATTACCTTCATTGATGATTATAGTCGTAAAATATGGGTTTATTTTTTACAAGAAAAAGTTTAAGCCTTTGTAGCTTTTAAATGCTATAAAGCACTTGTTGAGAAAGATGTTGGCAACCCAATAAAAGTTCTTCGCATGAATCGTGGTGGAGAATATAGCCCACATGAATTTGTAAATTTTTGTAAGAACCATGGAATCAAGAGACAACTTACAGCAGCTTGTACACCCCAACAGAATGGTGTATGTGAGAAGAAGAATCGCACTATTTTGAATATGGTGCGAAGCCTTTTGATAATGAGTGACGTTTCAAAAAGTTTCTGGCCTGAAGCAATTAATTGGAGCATTTATATATTGAATAGAAGTCTCACACATGTTGTTCAAAATATGACACCAGAGGAAGCATGGAGCGGAAGGAAACCTACTGTAGATAATTTCCAGATTTTTGGGTGTATTGCTTATGCCCATATAACAGATGAGAAGAGGAGGAAGCTAGATAACAAGGGAGAAAAATGCATTTTTCTTGGTGTTAGTGATAAGTCAAAAGCTTATAAGTTATACAATCCTAGCACCGTGAAAATAGTTATCAGCTGTGATGTGGTTTTTTATGACAAAGACACTTGGTCATGGAATGAAAATGGTGTTAAACAAAATATTCCAGCAGATTTTGATGATGATAAGAAAGGGCAGCAGCCTATGGAGAATGAGCAAGAACAGGAAGCCACTAAAAATGTTCCAGTAGTTGATCAAAGCCCACTTGCAACTGAATCACAAAGGTCTCAACGTGTTCCAAGAAGACCAGCATGGATGACTGTGAGGTAACTGGAGTTGACCAAGGTGATGACCTACTTACACATTTTTCTCTGTTTTCATATTGTGATCCTACGACTTTCGAAGTGGCTGTCAAAGAATCAAAATGGAGAAAGGCTATGGATGCTGAAATTACAGCCATCGAAAGAAATGATACTTGGGAGCTATGTGATCTTCCAAAAGGGCATAAAACAATTGGTGTAAAGTGGGTTTACAAGACAAAGCTGAAGGAGAATGGTGAAGTTGATCAGCACAAGGCACGCTTGGTGGCTAAGGGCTACAAGCAGGAGTTTGGTGTTGATTATAAAGAAGTCTTTGCTCCGATTGCAAGGCATGACACAATCAGATTGGTGATTGCATTGGCAGCTCAAAACTCATGGCCTATCTTCCAGTCGGACGTAAAATCAACATTCCTCCATGGAAATTTGAAAGAAGAGTCCTTTGCTGGAATTTTTATTTCTCAAAAGAAGTATGTGCGAGAAATCTTGGACAGGTTTCAGATGAAGGATTGTAATCCTGTAAATACATCATCTGAGTTTGATTTGAAGTTAAACAAAGATAATGGAGGAAAGAAAGTTGACGACACTCTTTACAAACAGATAGTGGGGAGTTTAATGTATTTGACAGCAATAAGACCTGATATAATGCATGTTGTAAGTGTGATTAGTAGGTGCATGGAGTGTTCTACAGAGATTCATTTCTTGGCTGCAAAAAGAATTTTCCAGTACTTGCAAGGTACTAAGGAGTTTGGGTTGTTCTACAAGAAGGGAGAAAAGTCAAATCTGTTTGGCTTTACAGATAGTGATTATGCAAGAGATTCAGATGATCGAAAAAGCACACCTGGGTATGTTTTCATGATGGGAACAGGAGTTGTTTCATGGTCATCAAAGAAGCAACATATTGTCACATTATCATCCACTGAAGCTGAATTTGTTGCTACAACAGCTTGTGCTTGTCGAGTTATTTGGCTAAAGAAAATTCTTAATGAGCTACATTTCAAGGAGGATGGGCCTACTCAGATTTATCGTGACAACAGTTCAGCAATAAAGCTTTCAAAAAATCCTGTTCTACATGGTCGAAGCAAACATATAAATGTGAAGTATCATTTCTTGAGGGATCTCATGAATGATGGAGTCATTAATCTTATTTACCACAGAAGTAAAGACCAGATTGCTGACATTCTAAATTTCCTGCATTTCAGAAGCTCAGGAGCTACTTGGTGTTTGCACTTCAAATGATTCAATTTGAGGGATAGCACTTCAAAGTTTGACTCTTATTAAACTAAATGTTATGTCTGGAACATCAGTTTAAGGGAGGGATTGTTGAGGAAATTAGTAATTTGCACGCTTAGGTAGGGGTGTACACAAACCGGGCTAGCCCGGTTAGCTCGCTCGACCCGGCCCGAAAAAGCCCGACTCGGTTTGACCCGGAACTGAGTTCGAGTCAGGACGGGCCAATTTTCTAGGCCCGAAAGTGAGTTCAGGCCGAGTTCGGATACCTCCCAGTTCGACCCGACTCGATCCGAAATCCGACTCGCCCCGGCCCGACCCGTGTATGACTGTATTTAATTTGTATAAAATATTTTATTTTACGCTTTGTTAAATGTATGTAAATATATGTAAATGTCCTGACTAGTTAGTTTTTTGTGGAGTCTATAGTTCAACTATCTAAATCGTTGATCGAGGGCCTTGCAATGGGACGCGGATTACCCGCCAAAGCCCTTCCCATGAACTTGTTGTAAGGTTCGAAATTGGCCCGAACTCAGGTTCGAAACTGGCCTGAACTCGAAAGTTCGAAACTGGCCCGAACTCGGCCCGAACTCGCGCCGGGCCCGGTTCGGGCTGGAGATGTTGGCCCGGTGACCAGGCCCGGTCAGGTTCGGGCCTTGTGTGGCTGTTGAACAGGCCTAGACGAGCTGAGGCCAGTTCGACTCGGCCCGACCCGTGTACACCCCTACGCTTAGGGTGTCTTAGTTTTTAGGATTGTCAGTGAGTTTGTTTCTATTTACCTAGTCAATAGAAGTCTGTTTACCCAATCAATAGGAGTTTGTTTTAAACATTGGGTAGTGCCTATTTTCATGTTATTATCAGTTATGTATAAGCCTTTGTTTAGGTTGTTTGTTGATCAATTAAGCAATGCAAAAAACGTACATCCTCTGCTTTCTCTACTGTTATTGTGTAAAAGCTACCATCTTACAAATTTTTTGTTTCTAACAGATGGAAGGCATGGGTTGTTAAAAATAGAGAGGCATGGTTTGCCATAGAGTGGACGGGTGAGGTTTTTTCTAAATATTTTGTACATAATGCGGGAAGACGGGCTGTTATACAGTGTCCAAACCTTGGCCGATTGAAAAACACGTTTGAATTTTAAGGCCAAGCACGGCACTTGGTCCTGACACTTCAGCCCAAGTCAGGCCCGAGGCAGGCCAGGGCAGCCCAGCCCATAGACAACCCTAGACTCAACCCCCACCCGAACATGCCACCAATGGGCCAGGCCATATAATCCGATTTACACCAAGCGAAATATTAGAATAGAGCTCCTGTCTGTTAGCCATGGGCATTTTTTGACAGGCCCATCAGATGGACGATCTAGACAGGTCCGTACAAATTTTACGCATTCCTACTAACACCATCTTCTTTTATTATTAATAGAAGAAACAAGAATTAATACATGTCTGCATGTAGGGAATGTATCCAATGAATGGGCCAGGTCGAACATGTAACTTTAGTCCCACAAGGTTGGGTCAGATCACTTGAACCCGACCCAATTACATTTTTCTGTATTGGTTGGGGTTGGCTCTGGTTTTTCCTGAAGTTTAAGGTAGGTCAGGTGGGGCATTTGGTACATGGGTCCCAGTCAAGTTCAGGCCAGAATTCTTACCCGTTTAGCATACAGGCCGGGGTTGGGCTGACCCTGACGCAGACCCAATACGCTGCCATAATCACTCACCCATACAAGTGCAAACAACATACACCATCATCTGCATGCATTTGAAGAGCCAGGTATGATTGAATATTGACAACAAACACGTACCACCAAACCATAGCCATTGCTTATTTTGATTTATTTCTCTCTTGTTCTTTTCAATAAAACTGGAATAGCAGCAAATCTCAGTTTCAGACATTGTAATTACCAGTCATCTCCCACGCTGAGATTTTAAACCAACGCAGATGCCGATTTTTAGTTCTGCAGAAATCACAAACAAGAGTTTCAACCGGAGGTCATGGGTTCAAGTACCCATTGTGGTGAAATCCCACTGGGGTCTAAGTGCGTGAGTGAGTGTGGCATGTGTGTGTGTGTGTGTGTGTGTGTGTGTGTGTGTGTGAGAGAGAGAGAGAGAGAGAGAGAGACGTGTGGCATGTGTGTGTGTGTGTGTGTGTGTGTGTGTGTGTGTGTGTGTGTGAGAGAGAGAGAGAGAGAGACTTCAGTTCTGCAGAAATCGCACATGAATGTCAATCCAGTGATCGGTAAATAAAGACACCGATTTCCTTACAAGGTGTGCTATAGATTTGCATGGGCCACTGCCTGCAAATTGCACGGCTTGGATGATGCTGATTGTCTGCAGTAATCTTCTCTACCATATTTGTGAGACCCACATGATGAATTTTCTGAATCATAGAATGTTGTTGTGCCACTTTGCCAATTATAGTGCTTTGCACTGTGGACACGGTAGATTTTTCCCATTTTTTCCTGTTGGATTGATTAGATTTTTCCCCTCAGAGAGAGAGAGAGAGAGCCTGCTGGATTTGATTAGATTTTTCCCCACTGAGAGAGAGCAGAGAGCCTGTTGGAATTGATTACATTTTCCCCCTCTGAGAGAGAGAGAGAGAGAGAGAGAGAGAGAGAGACTAATGGAATTGATTAGATTTTTCCCCTCTGAGAGAGAGAGAGAGAGAGAGAGAGAGAGAGAGAGAGAGAGAGAGAGCACCAGGGTGGGTAGGGGTGGAGGGGTGTGTGTGTGTGTGTGTGTGTGTGTGTGTGTGTGTGTGTGTGAGAGAGAGAGAGAGAGGTTAATTTACCAAGAGCAGAATCATTAGCCAAAGTTTATTCCTTGCGCCAGCGGTAGTTCATTTCCATAGTTGATGGTGCTGTTGGAAGACATTTATCAGTAAACCAGTATAAAATGTAGAAGAACCAGTTCACATAAATCAAAAGAGGACAGCATATTCACTACAAGTTGCATGAGCAGTAGCTCTGGCAACAGAACAGGCACAGGTTGTGGAGTGAAAGACATTCTTTGAATAGGCCCCTAACACCAGCAGCTCAAAAACTGGGCCTGCCACCTTTTGAGGCTCAACAACTGCCACACTAACAAGAAGTGAAATGATCACATGCAGCCTGCTACTCAATGGCCCAGTGGTAGACTCACAAGAGTTTCAACATGAGGTCATGGGTTTGAGAGTGCATGGGCACATGTGGGGTGTGTGAGTGCGTGTGAGAAAAAAAAATGATCACATGCAATGGTTGTATGTTAAAACACAACATTTCTATTTCTGATGACATGTCACTTGTATATAATCTGACAATGCAAAAGTCTACCTAATAAAAGATCAATTAGGCCAAAAACCAGAATGACTCATTCATCAGGCAGGCTAGACCACTGAAATAAATGGATAGTGGATGGTCTGACTCAATGAATAGCATGTGGCACACCATGATGAGTGGATTGTTCCGATTCTCTTCCAGCTGATCATCGCAGCATGGTCCATTTTCACAGATCGGATGTTCCACTGAAGTGAGACATCTTTGGAAAATAAAAACATCATATGTTAAAGCTAACATACAACATCATGTGTTCACATAGATATACAATATTTTATGCAGAACTTGAAATTTGCAAAATGAGCGGTTCCAGTGCACTTTGTGAATTTACTCGTAATGAGGCACGTGTGCAACACCAGAGTTGCTAATCGGCAATCCAGTGTAGGTGCCCTGTCTACAAAAATCAGACCAAACTATCATGCGGCGGTCGATTTCTCTTAGCCTTGAATTTGTTTTATACCCCTCTAAGCCCACCTAATAATCATATTGGTGGGGATCACCCAATGAGCAGCTCTGATCTCCCACATACTGCCCCATTCCCACATGTGAGGCGAGTACACTCACAAAGTGAACCTGAGCAACTTAGCACTTCTCTACAACATTCTAATGCAGGCATTAAGGATATCGCTTGCTTGGATGCAAAAGTAAATCAAATTGTAAATATTCAATTAAATCAAGAGAAAATGATCCCCCGAAAAAAGGTGATATTTCCCAGCATTCACAATCCTGCAAATTGCAGTTGTGTCCTTTTCGAGTCTGACAAGTAACCAGAAATGGGAACCCATTTTATTAGAATAACAATTTCAATTCAATTTGATATTGCATCCAAACGCATCCTGATCTGTTATTACCATCAACGTATAAGATAACATAATCGAAACCATGACCTTACTGTGATATAAGTGGATCAACAAGCATCAAGAACATACCATGTTGAGCGCCGCATGTATTGTTTCCAAGAGTCGCTTCCTGCTTCACGGCCGCCTCCTGTTGCCTTTTCACCCCCAAAAGCGCCACCTATCTCGGCACCATTTGTTGGTATATTTACATTAACTATACCACAGTCGCTACCATGTGGCCTGCATAGTATTCGAGTGCATGAACAAATATACTGATATAAAATGCATAGGAGAGATCTTACAAGTGGCATTTGGTAACAAACTAGCAGATGCAATCTCTCAAGATTTACCCAATCCATTTGAATATAATTTCGGGTCTGCGGGTGAAGATCGAGCTACTCAACCCTTGTGGTACAGAGTTGTTTATTTCGATCGCTTCTTTTAGAGTCTGCAGAAAAAATAGCAACTTTTTTTTTAGGAATACAAGTTTTACCATAAACAAAAGAATTTCACTTCTAAGTAATGCCATGCATCATGACGCAGTGTGTTTCATACAGGTCCCATGACAAGCGTCCTCATCATGCACATGGCAATCAAGTTCGGGATCAGTACCATTGATCTGGCAGGCCACCACAAAAATGCCAATACTAGGAAGTAGTGGTATTCGACAATCCTGACCATCTGACTGCAGGCCTATTTGCAATTAACAATGCACATAGCTACTATAGTCCAATAGCCTTGATTACTATGCCATGGCCCATCCACATGATTCCCAGAAAAGCACTGGCTGACATAGTCCAGTAGCCTTGATTACTGAACCACAGTCCATCCACATGATTGCCCATAAAATTGACAGTCCTGAATCTCATGATCCTTGTGCGACATGAAATGAAGATGTTCCCGTGCACACTTCATGAAACTCCATGAAGCAGCCACTGCCCATCAACATGATTTTCCAAAAAATCAACAGTCCTGATCCTCATGCACAATTGCCTAAGAACAGGAGCAAATAACACAAACTTCATGGTCAAGCTACCTGAAATTTCATGACGTAAAGAACAGGAGCGAACAATTCTTCTTTCACAACAGGTGCAGTTGGAGAAATCTCAACAATTGTCGGCTGCACAAAGTTCCCCTCTGATTCTATAACAGATCCACCAACAAGGATCTTTCCTCCCTGCATGAATTTCGCAACAGGGGAGTGTGTTCTCAGATGAAAAGAGGCAAAATGCAAAGAAAGGTATATACATGACACATTAACATTACGAGAACATCTTTTTTAATTGAAACACAACTAGAACATCTTTTTTTTAATTGAAACACAACTACAACATTTATCCTATGGATCAATTCAGATGCAGACCCCAATTAATTAGATAGGCTTATATGATGATGACGATGATCGATTCCAGGTACGTCTTTTGCATAATTCCGTTGTCTATTTCTATTTCCACACAGTTTCCTTTGTAAAGCTGGCAGAAGAATGCGCATGCTACAAAACCGCGTTTTTAATATGAAACTGATGGAATTTGGAAAGACAGATGGAAGTATAATTTTCAAATTTTAATTCTCTGAATTAGGATCAATCCAATGTGTAGTTTCCAGATTCCTACAGCTAAAACCAAGGGACTTGGGTAGAAGATGAGAATTCTAGAAAATCCACCAAGTTCCCCTAGTGAAGCTAGCAGAGAAGTGAGAATGCTAGGAAATACACCCAGATCCATAGCTCAAGTGGTAGACTGAGTGAAAGATACCTCATTTCAACACTGAGATCTTGGTATCGAATCCCTAGAGGGGTTGGCTAACAGTGAAGTGTGAACTGACAGTGGGTGTACTAACAAGCTAACAAAAAAAAAAAAAAAAAAAGAACGCTGGGAAATCGCATTTTTAATATGAAATTGCATGGATGATATTATATGTACAGGGAAGTGCTCCATTAGACTATCCATGCACCTAAGTGCATTTATTACACACAGCACCAATAAAATGGATCTGGACTGACCTCTCAAAAGAAATTTAAAAAAAAAAAAACTTCAATCTGGACCGTCCTATCAATCCAACCGACCTTTCATAGGCCACTTCAAAAAATCACTCTGATCAAATTATTTCAACCATCTGTACATGACCATTTTTTATATAACCATCCACATGGATAGTTCAGCTTTGTCTGACTGATTCCTTGGAAACGTAAGTAGTCCAACGTAGGGCCCACCGAATGATTTATTGAGATCAAGGATTGGGACAATTTTCGTAAGTGATCTTAGTTCCCCATTTTTTACAAGCAACCAAATGGATGTTAGGATGATAGGATGACCTGACTGATAGGTGGTACTTTTCAAGGCTGCCCATGAAGACTGTGGCCTTATATCTATAATCAGTTTAGGAGGAATTACTGGTCCTGACTCTCCCAATTTGTACAATAGGATGACAGGGTTTGTGATCCAGACTGTTGATCTGATGGGCCCACCATGGATGGAGACGCCAAAAATCCTCCAGATTGGGAGATCCTAGCCATCCAATCTTTATCCAGATTGGGAGATCCCAATTTTGCCTTTATCCAGATGATTGTTGTTTTTTCCTTCACTGTCTATTTGCAGGCCACTCATCAAAGTGTTAGGATCTTCCAATCTGGAAGATGTCCGGGGCATCCCTTGTCCATGAAGGGGCCCATCAGATCAACAGTCAAGGTATGAACCATGGGCCCCACATGTATGGATTGAAAAATCAAGATCCTATAAGACGTCTTTCCAATAATCCTATAAGAGCTAGAAATAAAGTAATAGCCAGTTGAATCACAATGGTAGGGAAACAAAGATGATATATTTGAAAAATAAGCTGATATGCATATAAAGAAGATTGACCATGCCTGAGATTTTATGACTTGGATGCCTTTCACAAAGTTCTCCTTTGAAGCAGAAGTATGCAGTGGTCCTAGCAAGGTACCTTTCTCTAAAGGATCCCCAATCTTCACTTGTTTGTAAACTCCAACCAGCTGATCAAGTACATTTTGATATATGCTTTCATGAAGAAGCTGTATTCAAAGGAAAACAAAAAAAAAAAAAAAAAAAAAAATCAACTTCAAGAACTTCCATCTTCTTTGAACATTGCAGATTAAGGCTGCATTTGGATAGTCAATTTAAACTGAATTGCAATAGTTCAATTTGATAAAGAGCAAATGACCAAACTGAGGCCAGCTCCAAGCCATACAAAATGAAGAGAGCAGCCCCAAATTTGCAATAACTATAGTTTTGAGTCCAAACTGTAACACATGGCCCATTTCTATAATCATTCAAAGGATTTACAGTTCAGTTCAAGTGAGCATCCAAACACATGCAAGGGGAAACAAAGATATTTTACCAGCCTACGACATGTCGTGCAACGCTGGCCAGCTGTACCAACAGCGGCAAATAGAACAGAACGCACAGCTAGCTGAATGTCGGCATCGTCCATGACTATTATAGCATTATTTCCACTTAGTTCAAGTAAGCATTTGCCAAATCTCTCATTAACTGTGTGCTGTACCATTAGCCCCACCTGTACTTCAAAATGTGAGAGGTGACACATGTACTCCAACAAGGTGATTCATGACAACAGCTATGCCAGTAATAACAGCTCAATACGGACAATATAACACAAAGATTCAAGAGCATACAGCTGGATTTCCATTCCTGAGAAGCAGCATGAGTTTTAAAAATAATAATAATAAACAATTTATTTGAAGATTTGGAGGAAAGATGCTCAAATGCCAATGACCTGTTTGGATGTCTGCTGGACTGTAGATTGAAGGATCCCAAATTACATGCATCTACTACTTGCAGAACTTTTTATCCCCTCTGCTACACACAGATTGCATGATTTGCCTTAATGGTTCATCCATGAAAACTGCACCAATTTGTAAATGGGATAATAGTAGGTATATGACGTATCATAATCCAATTTGCATATTGGCAGCCAGTTGGCTGTCTCATTCACGGAAAAAAAAAAAAAAAGGTTTCTAGTTACAATGGATGCATTGTGTGTCTTAAGGATGAGTCGGTGGATCATCTCTTCACCCATTGCACCTCCTGCATTAAGTTTGGGAAAGGATCCTATCCTCATTGGGGGTTTCGCGGTGATGCCACTCTCGATGGTGCAACTCATAAGAGCTTCGCACGAAGAGACTTAGTGTTTACCCCTGATCATGTTTCTTTGGGCATTATGGGGTGAACATAACAATCAGGCATTCTAGGATAAATTATGCCAAGCAAAACAAGTCGCATTTGAAGTCAAGAAAGTGATCACGGATTGGGCCGTCGCAGCCAAAGTGCTTGGGGATAATTTTTATTCCTTTATATCTCAGATGATGTCTTGTCATATTTCCGTATAGTTTTTGTTTTTTACTAAAATTGTGGTATCCTTCAAAAAAAATAAAGCTGAAGCCAGAAGGGTACTGGTATAGGATGTGAAATTAAGGATTGAAACACCAACTTAATAATTTCAGAAACCTTTGTGGGTGCTGATATCAATGTGGAAGAGGAACTGCTCACATACAGGTATAAAAGCTAGTGCTGATTAGATGTTCCCTTGAAAAGATGATGATGCTCTGCAGGCATAAGACATACCTTGGTACTTCCAGTGAAGGAGACAAGAGGAATGCGTGCATCTTTAGCTATTGCTTGACCAATTTCAGCTCCACCACAAAAGGAAGTGAAAATTGCACCTGGTAAATTGTTCTTCTCTAGAACCCCAGCCACTATTTCTGTCATTGCAATAGTAATCAATGGAGTTGTTGGAGCACCTTTCCTGAAGTACATAATGGGGAGGTTAAAACATGATAAGGGCCAAATGTCATAGCTTAAATTTGTAATACCCAAAAAGGGAAAGAGAAGTGTCAAATTCCAAGGTATACAATGTGATTCCAATCAAAAAAAGAACGAGGCCTTTATGAAACATTTTATACACAGTTTCAGTGTAATATTCCTCAAAAAAACTAAGAGATGGTATGTGTGAATACTCCATTGACGAAGCCAACACTGGTAAACATACCAGCAAACAATTCAAATGTAAATAGAGATTTTTAGAAGAAAAATAAAAAATAAAAAATGGATGCATTTAATATAGAAAGGAACTAGTAGTTGTTGAAAGCCCAAATTGTACATCGAAGAGAAAATATCCAAAATCCTTTACCAAGGAATATTTACATAGAATGCAAGGCATGTTCAAGTTACAACTTCCATCAAAAAGAAAATAGACGGTGTGCAGAGAGATCCATTTTAAAGAGTTGTTCTGTGGGCTGTCGCCCACTTGAAGTTAGCAAAAACTAACCTTAATATTGTGGAGAGCAAGATAATGAATAACTCAGAATTTCAGAAGAAGAAGAAAAAAAAAAAAAACAATCAATACAAACCATTGACAAAATATAGCACCATCCATCATTATTGTGCAAAACAAAAATTATGTCCAAGTCAATCATTATAATAAACCACACTTTGACGTTGTATCAGTTGAGAATACAAACTCAAACTTTTGTCATGTTTTGTGTTTATTATTTTGTGAGTCTACTTCCCATTGGATGAAAATTAGTTGTAATTCCTAGCCAATATAGATGTGCTCAGGTCATCTACTCTAGTGTGGAGTGTGTAAGCAATATAGTACCTTGTGCACCTGGGAGCTTTAATCTCATATGAGTGCCCCAGACCTCTTAATATAAATCTCTTGTATTTTCTCCTTTTTAGTTTCTTTAACAGCATAGCCATTTCCACATTGATAACTTTACCCGAAGGGGAGGGATAAAAAAAAGAAACAGAAACAGAAACATATAGACATTCACATACTTACCAAACAACGCAATTACCGCAGACTAAAGCAATGCAGGCATTCCATCCTAGACAACCACAAAATACACTAGTTATGGCATAAGAAGGAAGAGAGTTAGAAGATGTGACTATCAATATATTACAAATTTGATAAAATAGTTGGCATCTACAAAGATCACTCCATATATTAACTATTCGTGAGAAAACTAATGCGGAAACCCTTCGAGAATAACAACATATTATATTTTGCATTGGAAATAACATAAAAGACGTCAACCTAACTTTCATATGTGAAATGCATTCACCTATTGATAAAGTTGACATAGCATAAGTTTGAATGATACCCAAAAAGACTTGGTTGGGGATATGTTGATGTGCTGGGCCAGGCCAGGGCACAGTCAACCTGTGCCCAGCTGATAGTATGCTTGGACTCAAGTCCAACCTGATAGTAAAAAGCTCGGGCTTGTGCCCTATGCGGGCCAAGTTTTCAGGCCTAAGGCAACTCGATGGAAATTACTCAGGCCCGAGCCCTGCTGGTTCAGCAATTTTAAGCTCAATTTTCAACTATATATTTTTACCATATGAAGTGATTGACAGATATAATTATTATTGTGACCAACCCTACTAGACCTGACCCAAACGAGCCAAGGAGACACAACCCGAGCCTGGAAAGATTAGTGGTGGGCCTAACATTTAGACCCTAGCCCCACCTATCAAGCTGAAAATTCTAGGCTCTAGCCTGACCCATGTGTGAGGGATAAGAAACAAAAGGGGTACTTTTGCCATTGTACACGCATGTATTTCTCTTGTTCTTGTGCCATATGTTATAAAGGACATTTTGTAGTTTCACATGCAAATATGAGAGATACGTTTCACATGACCAAGATTGGGGTGTCACGTTTTACTCAAATCATGAGAGTTCGTCTGGTTTTTTTTTTTCAATTCAAACCAAAACATAGTTTTGTTAATGATTGATGGTTTCTATAAAAATCGTTAGTTGTCACCATGTCGTGCTAGACCCAAAGACCTGATGGGTTAGCCCAACTTCCCGAGACCCTTGGACACGAGGGGCATGGCAGATGCGATAAACGTGTGTGTGTGTTGGGGGGGAGCTAGCTGCAGACCACGCACACACAGAGAGAGAACCACTGAGCAGTTTCGAACAAAAGGCATCCCATCTCACTATTTCTAATGCTTTGGCGCACTTGAGTTTTAGATATGCGCCGGTTTTGGCCTCCCATTGTAACATGAGCTGCCGCAACTGATGGGCAGAGCGGACGTCACAAAGACATCATGGTTGCCTCCACGTGGTTTTTTGTTGGATGGGCTTCCCAAGGGTTGGGTGTGCAAGAGAGAAAATGGTGCAGTCTACTCTCAGAAAAGCAAAAATAATGGAAATACGCCATTTGAAGGGCCAGACACATCAAATACTCTTTTTGTTTCAAAATCTCTTGACGACAAATTGCAGGGTTAAAAATGTCCACCGACTTCACACATTATATATAGTAGAAATGATTTCACATCAACATCTTGGTTCAATGAGTATCATCTAGTCTAAAAAGGTAACATGTCAATTATCTGAAGGTCTACAAAACTTACCAAGAACAGCACATGGGAAGTTGAAAGCTGTAATTACACCTACAATTCCCAGTGGATTCCACACCTGTGGTATACCAAGCACATGCACACAATCATCAATATCATGCTCATATATGACCATATGACGGTTGTAGAATTAAGTATCCATGTACTAAAGCATTAACATGCATCATACCTCCATCATCATATGATTGGGACCTGTTCAGAACAAAATAAAAACCTGGCATGAGAAAAGAGTTGGACAAGATATTCCTTCAAAGGCTATAAAAACTGTCTTAAAACTATCTTTATCTGCCATAAGCTTATGAAAGGAAATTTGACATTTTTCCTTTCTATAGAAGATTAAATGGACTGAAAGAAGTTGGAGCTCACGTTCTGAAGGTATGATTGATCCACTCAGTTGCCTACTTAACCCAACAGCATAATCACACATGTCGATAATTTCCTGCAAACAGCAATGCTTCTGGAGTTAGAATCAATAAACAAGGCAAATAGCGTCAAAGGCTCAAAATGTTAACTTCAATTAACGAAACCTTGGAAATAACTTTCCGACCTTCCCTTTTTTTTTTTTGAAGGTTGACAGGAAATTTTATTAAAGGCCTGCAGCCGAAGCAAAGCAGGAAAAAAAAATACAAGGGGAAGAAAAAAGATCCCTCCAAACAGGCACCCAAACTAGCACTTAACACAAAAAACAGCCCAGTCTGTAACTGACAACAAAATGGAATCAACAATTGCCTCTAAAGACTTAGAAGTGTTCCAGAAGAATTTCCTGTTCCTTCTGCCCCATAAAGCCCACCACACTACCAGCAGCAGCATCATCTATCTCTCCCTCCCAACCTTCCCGTTGTGGCCTCCATGCCATGCCCATAAAAGCTGGCATGGCCCGCTGCACCTCTAAGAAGGATAGAATGCGATCCCAAACCTTCCTAGCAAAGCGGCAAAAGACGAAAAGATGATCAATGGTTTCAGCATCGCGGCAACACATCCCACACATATTCAGGATGAACATGTATCTTTTTTGAAAGTTGTTTATACTTGGCACTCTCCACCTGCCTGCCAACCACATAAAAGCTGCCAACTTGGATGACACCCCATGAGGCCAGAAATGATAAGCGTAACCTTCTCGTGACGGAATTTCAAGAGGCCGAAGAAGGTTATAAAAGTATTTGACCAAAAAGACACCTGAAGGGTGCACTTTCCAAACCCATATGCCTCATCCAAAGGGACTACAACTGTAATCTCACCAAAAGACCTCCACCTCAACATCCAGCATTGCTTAACACATGCAAGTCAGACGATAAGTAGTGTTTTCAGTGGCGGATAGGTGAGAAGCGCATAATAACCAGCCCTTGGGAGGGGAACAACAACTGGAAATGGCTGCTAATACCCCGTAGGCTGAGCAAAAGAAGGAATCCATCCGAAAGGGGCTTGTGTCTGATTCGCTAGTTGGTGAGGCAATAGCTTACCAAGGTGATGATCAGTAGCTGGTCTAACAGGAAGTTGGACCCACATTTTACAAATCAGTGAAATCTTTATGCCCAAAACCCCAATTCCAATAGTCATTTATTTGGTACCTTCCAAGGAGCGGGATTTGTCATTCTAACCCTTCTCGAGGGATTCCATCAACAAACACAAAGTTAATGGTTGACCGATATTGGTCATCATCATTTAGCGATTGCATATATTTTTCTCAATATCCCCCATACTTACTAAAGAGCATGAATCAAAATGGCTTGAAACCAGACCAAGCCGTATGGAATAAAGCAACATAAAAATGACATGGGGCAAGCAACAACAGGATAACAATATGATGTGTATTGCATTTGAAATGTAACTTAGACCAAGCCGTACAGAATACAGCAACCATAAAAATGACCGATCTACACATATTCACAAAACATGGTCCAGTTGAGGCACTGAGCGCTGTCTTGCAATGAAGAATCAGAAACAATTACAAATCTAATTGACAGGTAAAGAATCATACTTGAACCTCCCCTACTCCTTCAGGAAGTATTTTTCCCATCTCGAGTGATACAAGTCTGCCAAGATGCTGCAATTTGACTCTCAACGCTTCACCTATCTGCCTGACAATCTCACCCCTCTTTGGTGCAGGAATCTGAGGAAAGAATTAATAAAGCATATGACAAAACAATGCATTTCTGAGAAACTCACATAACAAATAGTGTAATAGAAGCCTCTAAACAGCAATATTTGATTATTGTAAATCTTATATGGAGATAGAATGTGGTTCCCATAAGTTAAAATGATAAGACAGGAAAACCCAAATCAGCAGTATGCCTAGTTTTCTCCAAATGTCAGGAGAACTTGAGCTACTTGTAGAAGTAAAGGGTATATATATATATATATATATATATATATATATATATATATATATATATATATATATATATATAGCAGCATGCCTAGTTTTCTCCAAATGTCAGGAGAACTTGAGCTACTTGTAGAAGTAAAGGGTACACACACACACGCACACACACACGCACGCACGCACGCACGCACGCACACAAACCAGGGGTTAATTAACGTTAATAAATATACCAGGCAGAGTTCACTTTGGAAAAGGGTGGCAGCCTCACCGTGGTGCTGATGTGAAATCTACCCAACCATCAGGTGCGTCACCCTGTTTTAGGCCCAAAGGCCAAAAATCGGCCCCATCTGTGAGCCATGTGGACCACACGATTGGAACAATGTACAAGGCAAACCTCACCCTCCAAAAAATTTCCCTCGATGTGGCCCATTTTAATCACCGATACGCCTGATTTTTTTGCCCAGGCCTAAGTTTTAGTGTGGCATCTAATTATTAGAGTGGATTCAATATAATCATTGCAATGTGCCCTATAGTGTATTTATAGCTGGGCCCTAATCTAAAAAAATCAGGCTGACCAGTGATTCCAGTGGACCACAACAATGAAAATAGTTGGGAGAGAAACGTCCACCCTTGATTTTCACAGGGTCCACTGTGATTATCATATTCAATCCACTCCAACCATTAGACACCACGCTAAAACTTAGTCCTAGGGCCCAAAAATCAGGCCAAATAGTGATTCATGTGGGCCGCACCAAGGGAAACAGTTTGGAGGGTGAGCTTTGCCCTATACACTGTTTCTAATTTTGTGGTCCACCTTAATCACGGATTGGGATGATTTTTAGGTCCTGGGCCTAACATGGGGTGACGCACATGGTGGTCAAGGTGGATTCACATAAAGACCACAGTGAGGTCTACCCGAGCTGGCAACCCCTTTTCCTTCTCTCCCTCTTATTTATTAATATTAATTAATTGTCAATTTCTATGCTGGTTTGACGTCGGGCATTCATATTGAGGATATGGATTCCAAATTGCAACTGTGTTACTTTCAAGTAAGGCGCAATAAACATAAGTACAATCTGAGTGCCACTTCCTTATTACCAGTGTTAAGACACATCATTACTTTTTGTCATTTCCTCTTGATTAAACTGACTGTTTTGCAATTCAATTTACTCGCGCATCCAAACACAACCTAAAAACAAGCAAACAGTTTCCGATTTGCACATCAAAACAAATGATTATCTCACTTGCATCCATATCTTCGCTGCTTCATTGCAAGCTTGCAAGCCATCCTCATAATCTTGAATAGATGCTTCCACTACCTCCGCAATGGGCTGCATTGACAAGATGGTTAGAAGATTAACTTCATAGAAATGGTACCTGACTAACACAAAAACAGTAGAAAATACCAGCTCAACTGAAAAAATCATTATAATTATCTAAGTATCCCAACTAATTGGGGTTGGCTCTCGACAAAATAAATCATGCAAAATAAACAGAAACAAGATTATTTGGCAAAGAACTCAAATCCTATTGAGCTAGAAATGGACCTAATGATGGCATGTGCTAGATGCATTTACATGTGCACTCATGCATGCACATGCATATGAACCTTTTTTTACGTATGTATCTGTGTATTTGCTTTCATTACATTACCACTACTAATTGTATACGGGCAAATCAAATATATGATCTTTGATCCCATGATATGTATAATGCCCTTGAGCCTTGAGTCCGTACAACTGACGGGCCATGCCCGACAAATACTTCTGGAGTGTTGAACATCACTGTACTTATTTCTTAACCGCATAGTTGCAGCTGCAACCTAGTGTTAGGATTGTCCAATCTAGGAGATTTTCGGGGCATTTTCCATCCAGATAGGAGCCCATCAACTCATCGCTCTCAATCATTGGAACATGAGCCCCTTGTTCAAACTCAATGGCTAAATGAGCATTTGGATTTGATACCAAGGCAGCAATTTCTCATCACTGTCATAGAATTTTTTGTGGGCCCACAAGTGTGAGGAAATCCCATCAAGGGAGCAAGCATGTAGCTTGAATCTAACATATGCTTATTGTTAAGTATACAATGGAAAGATGCATTTCATCACGTGGGCCCCACCGCATAGAAGCTGTAGCCAAAATGTCAGGTTGTTCCACTCATTGGGCGGGCGAAAGTGTGCGAAATGAAACAGATAGCTGGCCTGCCTGATGGATGGGCAAGCCTGATCTTTTGGGTGGATGGGCCAGCCTGATCTTTGCCAGCGCATATACACAGTGGGGCCCACATGGAGGAGCTTGGCAGTGGCTTTATACATGTGTGGGATTAAAACCTCTGAAAAAATAGCAACTACAGAAACAAACAAGGAATTTCAGTAAAACCAGTTTTCATTTTCAGTGAATAGAATACACCGATGGCGAAAGAAAATAAAAACTTCACACGATCTTGTATTTGCCACCCAACAAGAGAACGATGAACAGCATGATACCGCTCATGTGGGGCCCACGGTTCAGTGATCAAAACTGTTGATCTGGTGGGCCCACCAACGAAATCGAAGAAACCTCGAAAAGATCGAAATATCCTAGCCCTTCAATCGGCGGCCTACAACTAGACAGCTAGGAGAAAGCACGCAGAAGCGGTCCACATCCAACGGGAAACTTGCCAATATCTGAAGGGCGGGGATCTTCCAATCTTAGAAGATTTCCAGGGCATCGCCCATCCATGACAGGGCCCCATCCGATCAACAGTTTCGATCATCAAACCACGGGCCCCACACGCATGCCAGCAAACGCAACCGCTTCCCAAACATAAGGGGCCATTTTCTCGTCGATCCAAACCGTTGATCTGATAGTACCTACTACGAATTACGCATCCCTAAGAAATCTTCCACGTTAGAAGGTCCTAACACCTCGATTTTTTCATACTGTTTCATCAAAAAACAACATTCAAGGGATAGGATCATCCAATCTCGAAGGTTTCCCTACGATCACCTATCGACAGGACGAGCTATCAGATCAACGGTTCCGATCAGCGAACCATGGACCCCGCACGTACCAAATTCCTGCAACTCTTCAACTCGACACAACAGAAGAAAAATGTCAGACCTGCTTATTGGAGGGATTAGAGGACGTTATAACGGAGCCGTTTCCTCTCCAGACGCCGCTAACGTAAGAGCCGTGATTGCGTGGACGTAGTCCCAGCTCCGTCAGGAACTGATGTTCCTTCGAAAATCCCATGATTTCTATATGACAAGAAGAATAACAGATCGAGATCGGACTTCAGAGACAGGGAGAGAAGGAAAATCGATTTATCTTTCTCGCTTGAATGGGGAGGGAAGAGAAGCAGCTCTTACTGCCGGGAAATTATTTGATGCTCTGTAAGCGTATGGAACTTGATACGCAGGCGATATGAAATCGTATGACGTGGCATGCTTTTACTCAAAACTGAACCGACTTGATTGTGTACCCAAGTCGAAGTCCCTATATAAGATTCGTTCAGATATTCTAGTCTCTAATTTGTGAACATTTTGTTCGTTGAAAAATGAC
Organism: Magnolia officinalis; assembly: GCA_021015155.1. Taxonomy (NCBI): domain Eukaryota; kingdom Viridiplantae; phylum Streptophyta; class Magnoliopsida; order Magnoliales; family Magnoliaceae; genus Magnolia; species Magnolia officinalis. The sequence goes on from JAJHSJ010000009.1 coordinate 3,529,324, forward strand.
CATTGGATTTTTTTCCATCTTAGCCGTCCTATAAATGTCTACCACTCTGATAGTAGGTAAATAAATTCAATATAATTTTAGCTTATTGATATATTTAAACTGGGAAACAAGATTTTGATGGTTTAAATTGAATTTATCTTGTTACATGTATGCAATTTTTAAGTGCCTGTGTATCATCCATCGTACTGTACCGGAGTATCAAAGTATTATCGACATCATGGGATAGGTAGTGTATCCCCTCGTACACTGGGACAGGGGTAATTTGACGTGACATATTCACCTTTTTTAATAAAAACGAAAATATCCTTACTTTTTCAGAAGCTTTTAACTAAAATTAGAGATATTTTTCTCCGAAACCTTCATTTCCATACCCCTAAAAACCTACTTTCATAACATAAGCTCTCGGCCGTTCATTAAAAAAACGCATAAAAGGTAATTTTTGCAATGCTAATTTTTTCTAAGTAGATTCGTAATATGGTAGAGCCATCTCTCTACTATACACGTGGCAAGAGATACTTTAATCCAAGCCGTTGAAATCCTGCGTGAAGGAATATCAGCTTGATCCAAAACCTCACTGCCTCTAATAAGTTTTCAACGGCAGGATTGCAATTTACACTTTTTCCTGTGTAGTACACTTCAGCTTTGGATATACATCGATTTATGGCTATGCCCCAAAATGAGTCTGTAAAACAGATGGACTGCATACGTACATCATGGGCCCCATCATGTTTAATGGCTACGCTTTACAGAGCATGCAATCGGCTTCCCCTACTTTGTGCCACGGAAAAAGTCTACGTAAGCCTATGATGTATGTATTTCATCTAAGCGGCCCACTCATTTTGCTGGATAAGTTTTAGGATATAAACCCAAAAATGTGGCAGATCCAAGACCACACTATGAATTTTATGTTTCATTCATGCCGTACATCGATTTTGCTAGATATTTCAAGGCATGAATCCAAAAAGGAGAAATCCAAACTCTCGAATGAACATACTTAAAGAAACGGTGTTGATTGTCTATTAAAAACTTAATGTGGACCATAAAAGTTTTAATCAAGCTAATATTTGTATTTTTTCTTAAGATATTTTTTATTTAATTATCACAATGTTGTATGGTCACAAAGCATTACGGTGGATTTTAAGAAATTTTTAACGAGAGGTATCTGATCACTACTTATTTCCTGATGTACGTGGTCCACTTGAAATTTAGAACTGCTTTATTTTATTTTATTTTATTATTATTATTTTAGCTAATGCTATAAATGTGCCGGAAGAGAAGACCGAGAAAAAGTGCATATGCCGATTACATATCAATTTGGACCTAATTCTCAAGGCATGAGTGAAATGGGATCGGATTAGGTGTTACCCTAACCGTGGGGCCCACCTTGTTGATATATTGTATATCCACGCGGTCCATCTGTTTTTCCAGATAATTTTGGAAAGTTCTTCCAAAAATCAAGCAGATCCAAATCTTATGTGTACCACACCACAAAAAACAGTGTTGATTGAACACTTACCATTGAAACCTTCTCAGGGCCCACTGAAATAATATATTTAAATTTTATTTGCCATCCAACCCTTTGATAACGTCAAACAGACATAGATGAAGGGAAAATATAAATATAAGATTGATCCAAAACTTTTGTTGCATACAAAAAGCTTTAAATTGACATTTGCTGCTTTTTTTTAGTAGTTAAGGTCCACCTGAGATTTCAATCTAGTTAATTCTTTTTATAACGTCCTAAAATGATAGGGAAAAACGGATGGACGGTGTGGATAGACAACAAGTTAATTAAGGTGGGCTCCACGACGGTAAGGTGACACCCACTAAAGTGTTACCTGGGTAACAGCTAATCTGCTCCCGACTGAGCTATGTTATCCGACCTGGGCCAATCCGGTCTTGCAACATGCCGTAAAAGAGACTGATCGGGAAGAAGGCGTGGGATGAGATGGGTATGCCACGTGTACGGTGCATGTGCTTGCGTGTGGTAATGGTTATCTGCTAGCGTGTGGAATAACTCCTCCTCCGAGAATCCCTGGAATGGATCCAAGTGATATGTTCTCAGCGACACGTGCCAATGCGCACTTGGGACTTCCTCCGCTGGGATGAAAGGTGGGGTCCACCGTGATGTTTGCCAGAAATCCAACTTGTCCGTCCGTTTTTTTAGCCCATTTCAAGACATACGACAAAAAAAATGAAAAGGATTCAAAATAGAGTGAGCTTATGAGATGAAACAACTGTTACCTGTCGTGTGGAGCATTTGAATTTTATATACACCTTAATTTTGGTCGCATTTCATAGAACGAGCTCTGTCTTATTTTTATTTTAGCATGTCTTAAAATGAGCTCTACAAAGGGATTGGCGGAGTAGCTTTCTCTCACAAACATCTCATTCAGTAAATCCTTGCGCAGGAGCTTCAAGTGGAATGCTTTCGCAGGAATTCCGTGTCCACGCACTTATTGTTGGATATATGAGTTTGGATACACTGAAAATATTAAAAAAAAAAATTTTGAAAATTAAATGTTTCACTAGGCTGAATCACGTATAAATCTTTAAAGCATGATTCACCTCCTTAACAACTGATGATGGGTTACAGGCGAATTGCTTCTAAGATAAGACAAGCCTTCTGAATCCAGCATGCAATAATTACAATAGGTCCACTGGGAACAATTTTAACGTAGTAGATTTCTTCTGACAGACTCAGACGGTGGAGATATTTTAAGTATTTTAGAATGTAGATATGGATTATATCTGATTTTATGAGAGAGAGGGGTTTGTTGAGATAATGAAATCGGACTGGAATGGTTCAATTTATATAGGCATCAAGTAGTGGACCGTTGCTAGACTGCTATCAATGGTCTAAAACGTTTGAAAAACGTTTCTAGCCATTGTCCATTAATCACGGACGTTTCCGGTCGTCGGATCAAGGTATCTGACCGTTGGATCATCATGGTCTGTCCGTTTTCGGACCATTTTACTTTCAAGGCATAGAGCCGTTTTCTGAAACTATTGAACGTTTTGCGTCATCTAGCGCCACTACAGCCACACTATCTCAATGCCTGTGCCCGTGCCCGAGCGCGCGCGCGTGCGTGCGTTTGTAATGCCCTGGAATTTGGGGGTCGTGTATACACTCAACTCCCGAGTTCCCGGGGTCACTTATGACCGGTTTTCATTAATATGCGATTAATCCAATCAATGCGCAGCCTGAAAATTCCTGGAACTTGAAGCACAACCACTCAAGTCTACTGAAATGAAAGAGATCAAATATATACATATATACATGTTCAAAAGAATAAAAGGGTTGCACATGGCGTCACCCAATAAAATCGGAAAAGAATAACAAGTCCAAAAAGAATAGAACCGAGCCCGCTGCTCAGCGATCCATCGGCTCAACTATGGGTCCGGCAAGGTCCTGCGCATCAGCTGGAAGTATGACCACTCTCCTCCTCGTCAAGAGTAACATCGTCATGCTCCACCTGCTCCGCCTCCCCTGCATCTATGAGAGAGTCTGGTTGGTGTTTTAAAATACCGTCCCATAATGGGAGTGAGTGATCAACTCAGTGTGTACTATTAGTCTTAAGTTATAACAGACATCAATTGTAATATAAACTTAATGAAATGTAGTCAATTATCAACACCTAACAACTCTTATTAAATGCGCATGCATGCGGGATGATATGATGCATGCCCTCGCCACAACGCTCCCTCGAGCGACTCCATCTAACGATCGCATATGACAATGCTCCCTCAGAGCGACCTCGACTTCCGAGTCGCCACCCTAACTAGTGTGATGCAATGCGATCATGTTAGGAGAGTTATTAGTTAAGTCCATTCATCCAGCAGATTGAGGAATCTGGTACACCCCACTTATCAATGCCCTGAGTTGGTTACAAGGCCAAGGCTCCATTAACGCGTGAGCCTGAGACCCCGTGGTCCGTGATCCCGTTGGGTTCCCCATCCCCGACTTCAAGCACATGAGGAGTGTCAAGAGAAAAGAATCGCTCGCGGTCACTACGGGGAGGCGTGACACCCCAGCGTAGGCCGACAACTCGGACACAGTGTCTCATTCCACCATGCCCGGCTCACGAGACTGTGGACCAGTTGCAATCGGTTATCGGCGGGCCACTTACGGTTGTAGGGTGTTTCAGGTTTCATACATGTATGAGCAACCAGGGTTAACAAATAAGGTTGGTCAAACAGTAGGCTAGACTACACGAGTTAGGCGAGCGTAAGTCGAGTGACCTCGGGCACAAGGGACCCATGTAGTCGAACTACAGCTAGCCGAACACTCCCGCCCAATCCATGGATCTAGCCCTAGCGTAGTCCTCCCGATGGGACTACCGTCTCTCATCATATTCCTGACCAACCCAAGAGGGTGAAGGGGAACCATAACATGCCAACTATTCAAGTCATCAACTAGCATATCAACATCATGTTTTCATGCATCTCAAACATACGAATCAAATACTCTTAACAAGCAAGCTATCACTATCATGAAACAAAGTGCATGTGAGTTGTGTGGATTTGTGAGGAATTAAACACTTCCTCCATCTCAAGAAATCATGTGCACAAAAGTAATGAATCATACATATTATGAAGCACAACATATGGAAAAACCAACAAAGCATGAGCATGTAATCGTCCATACACAAAATCATGTGAGAGACAAGAACAACATCTAAGAAGGTCAAGCATGCACATCCATACCATTCAACAAACATATAATTTTCTAGGATTTCTCTAAAATTTCAAATATAATATCCAAGCAATCAAATATCATTAAACTCGTACTAAATTTGGTGCTAGGTCACCTAAGAACAATAGTTCGCACCTATGGATTGTTGGAGATTTGGAAAACGACCTAGGAATGAGGGCTTTTGGGTTGATCGGCCGGAATTCCTAAAACAAACTCTTGCATGTGAGAAATCCAAGTCAATCTCTTCTCAATACATGGATTTCTAGAAGAAGATGGTGAAGGATCTTACCTAGACGACCAACGGACAATTGTTGTGGTAGTGGTAAAGATTTTCTCCTTTAAGAAGAGGTAGGGAGATGCAAGATCGGTTTCCTTGGGCCCCACCTTGATTTAGGATCCACCATGCCCAACTTCATTCTCTCTCTCTTCTCCTTTACTCTCTTTCTCTCTCTTTACTCTCTTGGTAATGGTAGTTGTGGTGAGAGTTATGAGTTAAGGGGTCAGGGCTTTATTTCCTAGAGTTGGGCCCTTTGACCCCAAGCTCTCACAAATTTCTAAAATAGACCTATAGGACTCCCTATTGGTGTTGGGGCAGCCCTAACACCCCTCTAACCACCAAACTTGGTGTGTAGGTGTCTCATGGCCCAATGAGAGGTCATGCAAAGTTCGAGAACAAACGGATGAACGAGTATGGGGTCTGAGCATACGATTCCGATCTTTAAATGGCCCTGTGGGGTCCATTCCGGTGATTAGAGCGGTTATGGTGGCCTCCCAGCCATGAAACTTATAGGATAGGTACTCCATGGTCCGATGAAGGGCCATGCAAAATTTGGGAGCGATCGGATATGGGGTTTGGTCGTATGGGTCCGATTTGCGATCAACGGTCACTGTTTTATGATCGGGTTAAAGATTTTGCGGATGGGCATAGTAAAATACATTAGACCTTCTTCGTAAAATTGGAAGAAAACCGATGGCTGGAACGCCTGGTATCTCGGTTTCATTTGCAAGTGCCAGATTTCAATTATAGCATTGGTGGGGTGCATTTGGCAAGTGTCGGATCCTAACTTTGGGTGTTCACTGGGTCCATAGTCCGCGATGGACCACAAGCCCAGTGAGATCTTCAGTTCCCTAAATTTTTAGATTTTTCTGACCCTCCTCGGTCGCTGGGTGGCCCACACGGGCTGTTATTAAGTGTAAACAGGCCATCTGACTTCGCGGCTGTATTAGGTCCTATCATGACCCGTCCGGTTTACTCCATTGGGCGAATCCTAGCTTAATTTACTTGCGGTACCTCACTACAAGTAGCTTAAACGAATGGTCCTGCAGAAATTCCTACGTGGACGCTCCAGGACATTGTGCTGGTTGGACGGGACATTACAGTGTTCCAATACTACGCACTGGAACACGCAACCCCTGTATTACCTCCTCCAAAAGCTCCAAGTAAGAATACTCTTCACAGCATCTCATATAAAATACAAAAGGATTTCAACCATTTCCGATGTAGGATAAAGCATACACCACACTTTTTAATTCAAAAGATTTCAAAAAGTGTTTTGGCGGGAAAATCCCAAAATTTTTAAAATCTTTGAATTTTTATTTTGAAAAACCATTGATTTTCAACACTTATGTGGTGCACGAATTTCATGGCACCTATACATATGCATGCCGGAACAAATTGGCTACTCCCCTGCCACCAACTAATGGCTGGTGGTCGGTGCTCTGTGGGCCCCACCATGATGTATGTGTTTCATCGATGCTGTCCATCTATTTTTATAGATCATTTTATGGTACTACATAAAAAACGAGGTATATCCCAATCTCAAGTGGACCACATTATAGGAAGCAGTGTTGAATGAACGTCAACCATTAAATAATTTTTGGGGCCCGTAAAAGTATTAGATCAAGCTGATCTTTGTTTTTTTTCCCTTCATATGAGTCTTTATGACCTAATCAACCGATTGGATGTCAAATAAACAATACAGTGGACCTTAGTAGGATTTAAATGATGGATATCCAATCATTATTGTTTTACTGTGGTGTGGTCCACCTGAGATTTATATCCCTCTCATTTTTGACATAAAGCCCTAAAATCATCTTTAAAAATGGATGAACAGAGTGGATGAAATACATACATCATGGTGGGGCCCATAGATCACCGACCACCAGCCACCGGGCTGGTGTAAGGGGGAGTAGCCAATCCGTTCCGTGCGTGCCTCCGTTTGCACTCTGCAAGTACACGACGCATGCACAAAAAATGGATGGCGGGAAGGAAATGATTGATTGGCCAATTACAACACAAGTGTGGGCCCCCATGGATGTCCATTAGTGGATAGAGACGTCTAGTCACTAAGATCATTTCATGGCATGAGCCCGAAAATGTGCTTGATCCAAAGCCCAAGTTAACCAAATCATATAAAGGAGTAGAGATTGAACATGGCGAGAGATGTAAATGGCATTTTCGGGCTGGGAAGCTAGGTAAACCCTAGGTGATATTTGGGAGAAATTCACCATAATAATTAGGGGTGCACACGGTTCGGATCCGGTTTCAAAAGGGATAAGAACTAAAGGTGGCCCCCTTCACATGAAGGGTTCATATTGACAGCTGGCAGGATCAATTCAACTATCTCCTTAGGCCAATCGGTTCCAATTTCAAAACCGAAACGAACTGTGTGCACCCCTAATAATAATTACTTGAACTCATGAGCTCATGTTAAAACTCTTCTAGGCATGCCACTGGGGCCTAAATCTTAGCTTGAAATGATGCATATATTAATTTTATTTTACACACATTAACACCCACGTCTATGCATTCACATCCATGCCATAGTAGTTTTTCATGGATACTAAAACCGATTACCTCGTATTAAAACTCTTGTAAGTTTACCCACACTTAAAAAAAAAACAAAGAAAAAAAAAAGACAGGCATGCACACCTCCACACACTCACGCTAGTGGAATTTCACCCCCTATAGGTAAGTCTACCCACTTAGGCATGAGAAAAGACCTTGCTAAGATCGTTTATTATCAGGCATTTATTGCGTGAGCCATAATGTACGATGGTTGCCTATTTGTTCCAGTGCTCCCATGCAGATGTGGGCCCGGTATTGTCTCCACAGAATTCTACCGTCCCATGAGATGCGCCACCTCAAAAAGCCTCTATCGAATGCATTGCTTATTGTTGCTGACCTCATAGTAAGATTATTTTAATGCATAATTAGCTCAAAAAATAATGTAGATACAAAGCTGAAGAATACGGCGCCACACAGTAGTAGGTATTGAATGATTATTATCGAGAATTTCCTGAGATTCACAAAAGTTTTGGATCAAGCATATATTTGTGTTTTCCTGCATTAGGTGTGTTACTCTATTAACAGGTTGGATGACAAATAAAGTTCATGGTACGCCTTAGGAAGGTTTCTACGTCATCATTATTTCCATTGCTTTCCATGGTATGGTCTACTTAATCTTTGAATCTAACTTAAAATGATCTCGCAAAATGGATGAACGGTGTAGATATAACATATACATCATGGTGGGGATAACAAAACATTTTCACGTCACACACCACCAAGGTGGGCGTGAATAGAGCCTAAAACCTGCCTGATCCAAAAATCAGACGGGGCCATAGCAAAGGGAGCCCAGTGAGAGGGAATGCTATATATATATATATATATATATATATATATATATATATATATATATATATATATATATATATATAAATCAAGGCCGTTCAGACCTTTCATCCAGCCAGGATGAGAGGTCAGGGGCAAATTCAGGCTGTCCCTGTGAAATTCAACTGTAGACGTTCCTCCCAAATCATTTCTTTTGCTGTGGCCCACCTTAGTTTTGGATCGGACTTCGTACCGGATACCCGAGGTTTTCTGAGGTGGCACATCTGATAGACGGGTTGGATGGTGCGAATACATCACTTAGGCCCCACATCTTCTCGATACCAACGTGATCTTAGATTGGTAGGCCACCGACTCGAGCGTGCGCCGGATTTGCTTCGTACGTTGTTACCCATCTGAGGTCTGGATGGCCTGATTTTTGCCGGAGGATATCTACGCAGGGCAGCCTAGCTATCTACGCGTGTACAAAACCGACAAGTGTGCCTGTCTATGGATGAGGACGACTCCACGCGTCTTATTCGCGAACGTCGCTCGTGGGAGTTCCATTTACCACAGCAAAATCAGGATCACCACCAGTGTCCAATGGAGAGATGGACTGATGGTCAGGATCATCCACCATCTATGTGTTGTCTTTAACGGCTCGTAACAATATCATCACGTCAAAATGATCATCCTGCGTTATTGACCATTGATATGACTGACTTCAATATGATCAATAAAAATTTATGAGGGTTGATCATATGCATTGCACTTACAAAAAATCACAGATATGTGGGGGCAACGTGGTGAAAAGGTGCAATCCAATCCGTCCACTAGATGCACCACCCAATGTTCGTCCTGGATACCGAAAAAAAAGGCAGATCAGTAACTCTAGTGGGCCACACCAAAGGGAAAAATGGAGGAGATCGGGGAGGCAGATGCCAACTATAGAAACTTCCTAATGAAATTTAGGTCCACCGTGTCGTAGATCTTCCATCCAACCCATTCATCCTGTTCTCTCCACCAGGATGAACGGACAAACCCAAAATCAAGCCATTCCGAATTTTAGGTGGCCCGGGAATGGTATATATGCGTCGTAGGTAGTGATTGTACATTAATCCCTGTGGTGTGTTCCCCGTTACTTTCTTATAAGAATGATTCTTTGTAGGGCTAGGGCTGAAAGTTGGGCGGGTTGAACACGACTGACCTGACATTAGGTTGGGCTTGGGCAAGATGTATCGAGCCTAATCTTACACTTGGGCTATACAAACACCAACCCAATAAATCTTGATTCGGGGCTCGGATTGAGGTCTTGGGTTGCCCGGCCGAACTTGAACCGATCAATATATAAATTACTTATAAAATATAATTGAGTTTGGATTACATGAGTTGAAGACATAGGAAATTCCAGTGTTGTCGGGTCTACTTGGTCCACGTCATTTTTTATGATTAAAGCTAATAAGAAATGTTGGATTTCTCTCTCTCAAATAAATTGTGTGCTACACAACATGACTTTTATATGAATAATTATCTTATATTTTAGCTTGTTTGTTTAGAATAAATGAAATTCTTTACGATAAATAACTACATATATAATTAATATATTCATTAATATAAAAAATAAGATGTGTATTAAAATATAATAAACAAATACAATCACTAAAATATTAGCTTGTATTCACCCAACCAATCGGACCGAACCCGCTTGGGTTGGGCTTGGGTTAAGAATTCCGAGGTTGGGTTGGGTTGAGTTTGGGTTGAGGTACAAGAACCTTGGGTTGGGCTAGGGTTGAGCACCAACCCGACCCGACCCAACCCAGCCCAACCCGACCCAACCGACTTTCAGCCCTAATTCTTTGTATGCACCGTTCCAAAGAAGAGGCTCACCAGATTGACGGTTTGGATTTAACATAGAAATCACGGGTGGCCCCCGCATGTGATCATTCCCAAACCCTTTATCTAGTGGTTCAGATCCAACCATAAATAACACACGTGGTCCACGAAGGAGCGTACCAGACCATCTCCATTTTCGAGCCAGGTCATGCTATGGTGGGCCTACATGAGAAGTGGCACGTTCACGCACCTTGATATCTATGTTGTATATCTACGCCGTGATTACATAGCCCACCTTGATATCTATGTTGTATATCTACGCCGTCCATCCCTTTTTTCAGATCATTTTATGGAATATTACAAAAAAATGAAGCAGACCCAAAACCAAGGTGGACCACACCATAAGAAAAAATGGTGATTAACTATTAAAAGCTTTTTGCGGGAAAAATGTTTTGGATAAGCTGATATTTGATTTTATAAACGGGTTGGAGGGCAAATTTCAACACTTGGGGTCTTGGTATCGATCCCTAGTGGGGGTGGCTAACATGGAGTGTGTGTAATGACATGGTGTGTACTGTCACGCTAACCCGAAAAAAAAAAAAAAAAAAGGCAAATAAAAATTACGGTGGACCTAGAAAGTTTTTAACGGTGGTCATGCAATGAAAACTGTTTCCTGTGATGTGGTCCACCTGAGACTTACAGATGCTATTGGCCCATGCCCTAAAATCAGCTGTAAAACGGACGGCGTGGATATACAGCACATTATGTTAAAGTGGCCCACGGTCACAACCTGAGAAAACTCGGTGTTGCTCGACCCAACGGACACTCCGCGTCGACGCGTGCCATGTGTACTCGCTCGTGTCAGCAACGGACACTATAAAAACCCCCTCCTCCCATTTTCTTTCTTCCCACGTGAATGCTAAAGGCGGAACGAGAAGAGAGAGAGAGAGAGAGAGATCAAAGACGCGCGTTTGAAGAGAATTTCCCTCTTTTCTTCAGAAGCTCTCTCTCTCAGGTACCCTTCCAAACCCTAGAATAGATAAAGAAAAAACCCTTCGTTCCAAGAGTTTCCATTTTACCCTTCCCCGAAGATTTCTAGGGTTTTTTTTTTTTTCCCTATTTCACACATTTCAGAACCCTACAGCTTCATGAATTTCCAGCATTTCTAGGGTTAGAAATGGAACAAAACCGCCCCCGAACGAATCCCCGCCGTCGATTCCGTGCGATCTTCAACGCTTTCTGTGCTCTTGCCCTCCTCATCTTCTTCCACAACCGAGATTCCGTCCTCCGGAACCCGTTCTCCCATCAAGAGACGAATGCGATAGCCAATTTTGGTTTCGGCGATCGGACGATCCGTCCGCTGCCGTTGCATCGGCGGTTCGCAGCCGAGATCGCCATTAATTCTTCGTTAGGGGATCACAATCTGACGGCTGAGAATTCCGCAGCATGTACCGGATTAGCAGAACACAAGGGTTTCTCCAGCCGCTGCGAGTTCTTAAAATTCCATCCGGAGTGCACGTCGGGCAGGTATCTCGATTACATCACGTTCTTTTACTGTAGTTGTGGGGAAGTCCCCATGCTCGGTTATGCTGTTTTGGGCATTTGGCTGGCAGCACTATTCTATCTTTTGGGCAATACCGCTGCCGACTACTTCTGTTGCTGTTTAGAGCAGCTGTCGAACCTTTTGAAGCTGCCACCCACCGTGGCTGGCGTTACTCTCCTCCCGCTCGGGAATGGAGCTCCTGATGTTTTTGCAAGCATTGCTGCATTCGTAGGCAGCGACGCGGGTGAGGTCGGATTGAACAGTGTCTTGGGTGGGGCTGTTTTTGTCACGTGTATTGTCGTTGGGACGGTTTCATTGTTTGTCGCAGATAAACGGGTCCAGATTGATCGGAAATGCTTTGTTAGAGATATTGGGTTCTTTTTGTTCACGCTAGTATCTCTGTCGTTAATTTTGATTGTTGGGAAAGTAAGCGTCTGGGGAGCAGTTGCATTTGTTTCAATTTATGCGGTTTATGCATTTTCGGTGGCTGCAAATGAGCTGCTGCGGAAGCATGCTCGGATGTTGAGATTGGACACTGTCACGCCACTGCTTCCTGTGAAGGGGAGTATCTTTTCGCATGGGAGTGAGGAGGACGAATCTGTCCACAGCTCATTGCTTGATGTGGATTTTCACTCAGACACGGCCCATCTGCATACGACACTGCCACAGTGGATGTGGGCTTCGAACGTAGCGATTTATTCAAATCAATCATTGAAAGGAATTGGGCCGGAGAACCCAAGGCCGTTGTGGGGGTGGAGCGATGAGGGGGATGCTGAGCGGTCAATGTTGTCATGTTCGGAGATCTTCTGGCTGATGGAGATGCCATTGTCGATCCCACGTCGCTTGACCATCCCGATTGTTGAGGAGGAACGGTGGTCGAAAGGGTATGCTGTTGCCAGTGCTTCATTGGCGCCTGTTCTTCTGGCATTTTTATGGAGTGCAGATGAGTCGGTTTCTCATTCTAGGAAAGCCATCTATTTCGTGGGTGTTTTAATTGGCGCCACCTTCGGCACCCTTGCACTTGTCTTCACTAGATCCGATCATGCACCACGGAAGTTCTTGTTTCCGTGGGTTTCAGGAGGTTTCGTGATGAGCATTGTCTGGTTCTACATTATCGCCAATGAACTTGTTGCCCTCTTAGTTGCATTAGGCGTAATTCTTGGTATAAATCCATCGATCCTTGGATTGACTGTATTGGCATGGGGCAACTCGATGGGCGACTTGATGTCAAATGTTTCATTGGCTCTGAATGGTGGTGATGGTGTGCAGATTGCTTTGTCTGGATGTTATGCAGGGCCAATGTTCAATACACTTGTTGGTTTGGGGATCTCATTGTTGCTTGGAGCATGGTCTCAGAGACCCGCTGCATACATTGTTCCAAGAAACAGTAGCCTCTTCTACTCAATGGGATTTCTGATGTCGGGAATTCTATGGGCTCTTTTTATTTTACCCCGGAATGACATGCGTCCGAGCAGGATGTTAGGGGTTGGGCTTATAACCCTTTATTTGATATTTCTCACTATTCGGGTGAGCTCCGCAATGGGTGTTGTGTCACTCGCCGGATTACATTGATATTGTCACAATTGAAGGAGATAAACTTGGAATCTTGACCTGTCAAAGAACATGTGGTGGGCGATTCGATCTCATCACATCAAGGATCAGGAAGGTCGGGGTTGAATTTGGACTGTAAAATAAACATTGGTTGTTCCCGGCACTAAGTATTCCTGTAAGATATGAGCATTGCATCTTATGCATCTATTGTGTATTTTCTGTACTTGCTAAGGGAATTTGTTTAGACAAGTCTAACTCCATGCTGTCCTCCTCGCTTGTTTGATTCTGTCCTGTCTTGTTCATGTATCTTCTTTGCTTGAATTACTGTGCATTTTAACCCAACTCCATGATAATTGATAGGTATTCTCTCGGTAATTCCCAGAGAGCTTTGCCACATTTCTCTGTTCCTACACATCATTATTTACTTCAGGTATGCTGAAAAACAACTGTGACAATTTTTTATCTGATATTCCCATTAAAAGGTTTGAAAAGGTTTTTGTTGAGTAAATCATTTGTTACTGCTCCTTTTTTCTTTTCTTTTTTGAGTATTTTTTAAAGCTGATTTGCAGACTGAGAATTATCAGTTAGTTGATTTTGACTTGACTTTATATAAAATGGGGTACATGTTTCTCTTTCGTTTCTCCTTGGGTTAACATAAAACTTGTCATAAAACCTTTTAAAAAATTCATCATAAAATTTACTTTAGGCTAATATTCCACTAATTTAGTTTGCTTCAGTTTCATTTTATACCAGTCTATATGGAAGTTGCTCTTTAAATCAAGTATTGATGAAGTACACATGTCTAAGGGCCTGTTTGGGAGTGTGGATTTGGAGCCCCCCCTAGATTTGGAACCCCCTGGATTTGGAATCCTCCCATTGTGTTTGGCATCCTGGATTCAGAATCCCCTGTAATCCAAAAGTAGCTATGCATAGTATATTTACAGGGGTTTGAATTTAATTATTAAATCAACTTTAATTTCTCTAATTAGTGTACCTATGTAATGTTTGACACAATAGTTGTAATAAGCTTGTTGAAATATATACTTTGCCCGAAAATGATGAAATTCCAAGTCTCAGATGGTCCACAAGCACAGGATCACATCCAAGTGACTAACCAACTATTTTTAACCGTTGATTTACATGGAAAATGTTCAGACGGCACATATTATCCTATTAAAGTAATTATAGTGATGTAGTTGATAATATAATTGTTTTGGGATATCATTAGTGGATCATGTGCCAATAAATTAGTAGCCTATAGACACACATGTTGCACATGCAACTCCTGGAAGGATTTTAGATGTAATCCAAGCTTCCACCTTGGATTTCAAACTCCCTCTTTGAGGGGATTTGAAATCCCCTCGACTTGAAACCCCTAGTTATTTTATGGTGCCAAACATACCAGAGGATTTGAAATCCCCCCAAATCCATGATGCCAAACAACAGAAAAAAGTCATGAAAACAAAGGGAAATATTTCCAATTCAATGATCTGATCAGCTTAATCCTCCCAAAGACGTGGAGTTAAGATGTAAGCTTGTGCTTGATCATCAAGGAACTTTAGAGTTTGATGGTATACCTTTTGGGTAGATTCCAGAATCAAGCTCTTTCTATGGTAGTGGATGTTAGTGATTTAAGGTGTTCATCATACTGTTATATTATCGATAAAGCTAACACCAATAGATTGTTAATGCATTGATACAATTTTCAATATGAAATTATCCCAACAAATACAAGAGCAGCCTTTTAGATGGGGCAAGGCAGTGGCAAAGGCAGGAGGGGTGGAGATGGGGAGGGAGGAGGAGAGGGAGAGGGAGGAGGAAAGCTTGATTGGATTGGTTAGGCAGGTAAGAAACTGAGAAAAACAGAGTAGAGGTGGAAGGCTATTGTAGATCAGAGCAAAGCTTCCGCCTAGTTCTCAAGAAAGGGTATTGAGGGCATCCCCCTTTTTAAGCGAAGACGAAAGTCAGTTGAACAAGGGTAAATCAGATCTTTACACAAACAACAGACCATTTGACAAAAACCAAACGTAAACATGTTTGATGTCCACAAAGGGTTGTCCATTAGCCAGCAATGATGATAATCTAATTGACTGGACAACTGAGCCAACGTGGTAAGAGATTCCCCAACACAAATGTGCCAGGCTGCTTCAATCTACATGGCAGCAAGGGGACCAATGTAACAAAGCTTCCTTGAAGGTGAAGGTAACATGACAGCTCAGGACATGTGCCTGCTATTCACGTGTTCCATGCTAATGAGCTAGCTCAGTCAATTGCAGAAGGATAGCATCATGATCTCTGCCTAGAAATACTCGATTCCGCCAGTTAATTCATTTTATCTAAGGCTTCTTCAAACTTGGGGTCTTAGAATTATGGGTCATCATTGGCAAAGCTTGTAGAAATGATAGACAGTAACCCCTCGGAAAAAGAGATGCCGAATTTGGAGAGTGATTATCCCGACAGCTCAGGACATGTGCCAACTATTCAAGTGTTCCATGCTAATGAGCTAGCTCAGTCAATTGCAGAAGGACGACATCATGATCTCTGCTTAGAAATACCCGATTCCACCAGTTAATTCATTTCATCTAAGGCTTCTTCAAACTTAGGGTCTTAGAATTATGGGTCATCATTGACAAAGCTTGTAGAAATGATAAACAGTAGGCCCTCGGATGATATTTAGAGGTTTGCAGCTTGCTTGGCATTTACATCTCAAGGGAGGAAATAATTTCAGAAATATCCTAAAAAGAATCAAAGTCAGAGAACTACGGACTGGATAAATAATTCTCAGACCAGTCTGGTGTAAAACACACAACAGGAATTTTGAAGTCTCAAATGTTGTGTTTTCTGGTAATTATGCCAATTGTACAAGGCGTGGAAGAGGAATTGGCTATTAGGTTGCAACTTGGTCCCAAGTTCAGGTTGGGTTAGGTTTGGTTGTCAGAGTCCTTGGTCGGGTTTGGATTTGAAACTCCAACCCGATTTGAAGTTGGGTTGGATTCAGGTTGAGCAGTTTAGGTTGGGTCAAGTCGGTTTGGGAATAATTACATGTATCAGGGTCAAGTGCAGTCGGTTTAGTGTTGAGTATAGAGGAATTCGGGTTGGAATTTGGGTAAGGCATCATGGTTGGAATTTGGTCTGGATTGGGTTCTCTTGATGTTGGGTTGAGTTTGGGCTGACCCCCAACCCGATCTATAACCCACCTGAGTTGCATCCCTATTGGCCATGCTTGCTAGATGATAAGAATTGGATCCCAGAATGTGAGGGACTGTGATGCAGCCCTTGGTACACTAAGGGCCTGTTTGATTTTCGAATCACAAAGGTAATTACAGGTAAATGGGTAATAATTATTTACCCCCGTGTTTCCGGTTGATTTTCCAAGGTGATTTGACCGCCACCTTTCATTTATAGCACTGTCACGTCACCCGATGAAAAAAAAGTTAAATTGTGGGGCCCACCTTGATGTTTTTGTATTATCCACACCGTCCATCCCTTTAGCCAACTCATTTTAGGGCATGAGCCAAAAAATTATGTAGATCCAAATATCATGTGGACCACACTACTGGAAACAATGGGAATTGAACTCCTACCATTGAAAGCTTCTTGAAGACCCTGGAAGTTTTGGATCAAACTGATATTTTTGTTTCCACTTTATCCATGCCTGTGTGACCTTATTAACGGGTTGGATGACAAATAAACATCACTGTGGGCCCTAGGGAGAAAACAACTTTCAACCATTGACGTTTTAATGATCCCTGTTTCCTCAGGTGTGGTCCACTTGAGCTTTTTATTTTCCTCAGTTTTGGGCTCATGCCTTAAAATGTATTTTTTAAAAGGATGGATGGTGCGGATAACTAATATATATCATGGTGGGGCCCACATATTTAAATCAGTAATACAAATGTTTTTATGGACCGATTTTCGAAACGTAATTACTGACAACTTTCAAACAGGTGTAGGAAGCAATAACCAGGTAATTCCGTGTATTTACCAGTGGAAATCGAAAATCAAACACACCCTATGAAGATGGTACATCAAGAAGTACTATATCATACTCGAAGTCCTCTTGCATATGTAGTAGTCTTTTCATGAGAGAGGTATTCAAGAGTTGTTTTCTACAAACTTTGTATTTGTGAGTTGAGTGATTCTTCTCTTGTTGGGTGAGTGAGTCCCCAGCCTATCCTTTATTGGGTGAGTGGTTCCCTAACCCCTTGGGTGAGTGAATCAACAAGCTATTTCCTTTTCCTATTCTCATTTGGCTTATGAACTCCTGGTCCAAATTATAGCAACAAACTTCTTTTTTTTTTCTTTCTTTCTTATCTTTTCTTTATTGCATTTCTTTGGGTTCTACATCAGACTGGGAAGTGTAAATCTACAGTTAGCCCTTAAAGACTTAATGGAGAGAGTTATTATGTTGCCATCAAGCTACTTTAAGAGAGTTTGAATCCAATTGGGAGAGAGTGGGATTCTTGTGTTATGGAATACAGTTGTAGTTACTAAATTTGATTCCTTGTCAAGAGTCTGGTCAGTTTCGATCAAATTCATCGGCACAAATGGAGATTTCTTGTGGGTTTGGAGAATATTTACAGTCCTAACTATCTGAGCTTTAGAGACAGCCTCTGGGCAGAGCTCAAAGGCATCCCAGCAAACTAGTGTATTTCGTGGTGTTTAGGCATGGACTTCAGTGTCATAATTCTCGTATGAGAAGCAGGGCGGGAGGCCAATTTCTTCAAGTGCACAGGGTGGGTATTTTGTTGAACAACAAGAACTAGTTGTTCCTTTGGAAGTAGTGTCATGTATGTGCTCCAACATTCAGGAACTGTCAGTTCATCATTTAGAGTGCTTCCTGGTTAACTCCAGATGGGAATGGTCATTTCTATAGAGGTCTCTCAGCTCGCCTCACCTTGCCTAGGTCCACATATGATCTGAATTAAAAAAGATGTGGTTGGAGCATCCAGATATCCTTAATTCGGTGAAGAGAAGCGGATAAACTTGTTGGTGAAATGCTGGGCAGGGCACGCATTCATGAAATTGTTGAAGACATGAAACACGCTGACTTAGATTTTGAGCCGAGTTGTGGAAAAATGTGAACGAGCTTGTTCTTGTAAAGTGGAAAAGTGGACAAAGATTCAAACCCTAGACCTATGTGGAAGGGGTGACGCGCTTAACCAGCTTGTCAATTGCTATTTTGCTGTTTTTGGCTTCTGTTTTTTTTATTACTTCTATAAAAATATCTGTTTGACATTTTATTACCTTAGTTTTTAATTTATAATTTAATTAAATAGCGAGTCGATTCTTTGCGTCAACCCGACCTGCTGAATATCTAGTCAAAGTATATGAATTTTTGAACTATGGTTGAGGATAACGAAAGAGAGATTAAAGAGAGCTCAAACAAGAATAGTATTCAGTGACTTCCAGACAACAAAGAAGCAGCTGTTTGGTGAACTCAGTGAGTTGGATAGCAAGTTGGAGAGAGTTGGTTTAGGGATGAGGAGATTATTTGGAGGCATAAATCCAGGGAAATGATAGAAGAAGGCTGCTATCAAAACATGATTTATTCCAAAAGTAGTCAGCCTGAGGAGATGTTCAAATCACATTGCTGCTCTTGAGATGCTCAAAATATTAAAAATCTCTCTTCACAATGGACGCGTTGGGAAGGCCTTGCCTGGATGGTATTCAGTCTTGGCTGTTTGTTACCTTGCAGAGGATGTGGCTCTATTGAAATATATATATATTTAGCAGAGAAGAAACTAAAACCGTTGTTGTGATTCAGGCTCATTTGCAGATTCTTCCACACATTTACAGATTGCCAGTTAATAGTGCGCCATATTTTAAATTATCTTGGGGAAGTAGATACTAAAATTGATGATATTGCAGCAATTGTAGATACGAAAGTTAATGGGCTTCATTTTTCCACTCTTCTTCTATCTTGGTCTTTGAAACACATTCAGCAAACTTCTATTGAGTTGTCTCCAGCTTGTTAGTAGAGCTGGTGGAGATATAGTGTGTGAGTGATCTAGGGTTCTCGATTCCTGGTTGTCTTACCTTGTAGACCTTACTGGTACCAAAATAATAATAACAATAATAATAGTAATAAAAAGAAATGGGAATTTTACACACACAAAAAAAAACTAAATTAATTAAAAATTTAACCCGAAAATTCCTTAGAACTATTGATTTTCTGAAAAGATGCTTTCAACTTTCATATTTGCCGAATCAATCTTCTGAACCTATTGACAACGATCAAATTACGTATATGCCCTTAATTTGAACCTATGTAGCCTCTCATCCATGGATGCTTGTTTATAGAAAAGGAACCTCTGCATATTTTTCATTTAACCGTCCAATAAATGTTTACAATATGATATTTAGATGATGGAATAACAGTAATTTTGGATTCATGACCCATTTACACTGAGTACCATAATTTGAACTGTTTAATTCGATTACTTATGTGCCATATCTGTAATTTCTAAGTGACTATGTATCATCTATCACAATTTTCCAAGGTATTTAAGTTTTACCAATTTTGAAAAGGGAATCTTTCTTAGCCTTGGGGATTGCCTGTGTTGGAGTTGGATTCGGTGGTGATCCCTCTATTTAGGACGGTGCTGGTTGGTTCTATATGGACTCATCATTATGCATGTGTTTCATCCAAGCCATCTATCCATTTTTCCTGCTCATTTAAGGGAATGAGACCAAAGATGAGGCATATCTAAATCTCAGGTGGACCACACCACATAAATAGTGTCAATTGATCGCCCAATGTTGAAAAGTTTATAGGGCCCATTGTAATGTTTATTTGCCATCCAACCTGTTGATGATTAGATCATGCAGACCTAGATGAACAGAAAATACATATATCAGCTTGATCCAAAACTTTCATGGCCCCCAAGAAATTTTTAATGGTGGGCATTAAATCACCACTATTTCCTATGTTGTGGTCCGCCTTAAATTTAGATGTGCCTCATATATTCTATCGTGTTCTAAAATGAGTTCGTGAATAAAACACATGCATTATGGTGGGACCCGTAGAGCTGCTACTAGCACCGACTAACGGTACTAGAGAGGTCACTACGGAATCGCAGTCCGCCAGTGGGGACATGGATTTCCTGCAAAGCCTTTTCCAGAAAGTGTCTGCCCTGGGAAGCTAGGTGGGGCCCACTGTGATGTTTGTAAGAAATCCAACCCATCCATTCGTTCTTCAAGCTCATTTTAGTACATGCAACAAAAAATCAGGCGTATCAAAAACTCAGGTGGGCCACAATAGAAAAAAAACAGTGGGGATTGAACAACCACCATTGAAACATTCGTATGGCCACCAAAGTTTTGTATCAGGCTAAGCTTTTTGTATTTTCAGTTCATCACGGTGGGAATGACCTTATAAATGGTTTGAATGGGCTCAGTGAGATTTCAAAGGTAGACATTTTAATCAATGCTTTTTAAAACCCAGATCAGAACCCTGAGTAATTTGACTTTTGGGCTTGTGGACCAAGCCTACCACGAGTAATTGACCTACCCGAACTAGCTTGAGTTTATTTCCCAATGCCCATGGGCCTGTGCTGGGCAAAATTTTGGCCCGAAATAGTAAATAATGGCCATATTTCCCTTCTGTTCTGCTTACTCATTCTCTCGCAGGACCTACCACCAAGATCATAATGCCGATGTCTTACATCTTTTGATATGACATGCCACACCACCACCGGAATATCCTAACCCTTCAATCAGATACCTGTAAATGGATGACTGAGGAAACAATGGGAAAGAAAGAAAGAAAGAAGAGCAGGTTCAATGATCAGGATCTTCCAGACTCTGGGAGACTTCTGGGGACAGTACATCTACAGCGTGGCAGATCAGATGAATGAGCAAGATATCTATGGTTGACGCTGGTTGCCATTACAACTGAAATAAATAATCCAATGCTTGTATTATTGATACATAATGGCTTTCAATTAACATACACCAGGTGAGATTTCTTAGAAGAGAGGCAAGTGCTAGGGCGATTGGCATGAGAGGTGTGGTGATTTGCAGCACACGTGCCAATATGGAACATGTGGACAGATCAAATCCATTCATTAGGGGAGGAATCAAGCACAGAATAGCTTGAAAAAGAATGGACGGTTAGAAAGATGACCAAACGGTCTACAACAAGCCTCCGTTTCGCTCTTTGTTGGGCGCGGCTGCTGTGGATCCCTCATTGTGGGACCCACATCAATGTATGTGCATTACATCCATGCCGTCCTTCTGTTTTGAAGGCTCATTTTAGGGCATGAATTTTATTTATTATTATTATTTTTTTAAATGAAGCAGATCCAAATATTAGGCAGACCACACTATAGGAAACAGTGGTGAGCCATTAAAAACTTATTGGGATCCACTAGAATGCTTATCTGCCATCTAACCTGTTGATAAGGTCATAATGATCTCGATGAAAGTACTGTATAAATATCAGATTGATCCAAAACTTCTGTGGCCCAGAAGAAGTTTTTAATGGTCAATCACCACTATTTCTTTAGTTCTTGTGTTGTCGTCCACCTGAGATTTGGATATGCTTCATTTTTAGGATGATGCCCTCAACTGAGCTGTCGAAATGCATGCATGGACAGCATGAATGCAAGGCAAATGCATCACAGTGGGCTCCACACCAAGGGATCCACAAAAACTGCGGTCCTCTTTGTTGGCTGAGGATATTTTCATCAGTGTTTTAAAAAGCTTCCAATATGCAGTAATAACTTGACTTTGACACTACATAGCCCATGAAAATAGCTAGCTTAATTCTTCTAAGCCTATGCTGCATGCTACATATACACTGCAAGTTATATTTCACTAAAAGATTATTATTATTATTATTTTTTAATGTTTTCAATGATTTATTACTTTTTTCTATTTTCAACAAAAATGAGTTAATCTCTTTAGCAATTATAGTAAAATAATAAAAGTAACAATACTAAACTAGTTCTGCCTTTTCCTCATCTTTATAGTTACTTTTTGCCTCATTTTTCCTATTATTTTTAGGTCATGTTTGGTTGCACCAAATATCATAAAATTCATTACTAGTCAATCTAATTTAATGCAAAATATCATGATATTTGGTCCAACCAAGCACGACCTTAATTAAAATTTTACAAGTAGCAACCAGCTTACATGCGAACCCACCAATCGGGCAATCCTAATGACATCATGTAGCCTGTTAAATTTTTATCTTTAACCATTTTATTTTAAGCAGCCATTTGATGAATCACCAATTAGATAGTTGTTGTCCAAACAGTGGTTTTTTTTTTGGAGAGATAATGAAGATTTATTAAGCAAACAAACAAAAAAGGATACAAAGAGACGAACCAAACCGCTGAGATAGCAATCCAGCTACACACCAATAACATGGAGATTACAACCCTTAAAATTTTTTTTTGACATTAGAGGTCCACTCAACAATTAATAACCTCACCCTTCGAGATATAGACTGCCGATTTACTTTCACCTGCGAAAACATGGCTTTTGGGATATGTCTCATCCAATGTGGTGCTGAGAATTGGATGGGTTTGGACTGGCATGCATGTCTGATGTACAATGAATGATGTTATAACGCTATAACAGTCCATTGGCGTTAACATAAGAAAGAAACCCTAGGAATAATCCCCAAGGCTCTATACCATCTAAAGCAGAAAAGCTTTGAATGAAGAGAGAACGATGGGGGGTTGGATGTCCAATCTCTACTGTATTTATAAAACAAAATATGCTGAATTACAAAGAACAACCCATGTAAAGGCAAAATAGGAAACATGGTAAAAAATTTGAGAAATAACATAATACTAATAAGCACAAAGGCCCACAGCAGCCACATATATTAAAACAATATTATAATGGCAATGGCCATTATTATTATTATTATTATTTTGTAGAATGCTACGCTACATGCTATTCGCCATTTAAAACACCGATTCTCATAGTACCTGAGTGACCCAGATTGGTCACCCACCCATGTGCTGCATTGAGTGAATTGCGTCCTCTGCATTTACTTTCTTAAAAATGAAATTTGTAAAGAAACATGAGCATGTAAGTTGTAATACCTGTCTATACAAGTAACTAAATTAAATTTCAAATGGGATGGCATACATGAGCGTGTAAGTTGTAATACCTGTCTATACAAGTAACTAAATTAAATTTCAAATGGGATGGCATACATGAGCGTGTTAAGTTGTAATACCTGTCTATACAAGTAACTAAATTAAATTTCAAATGGGATGGCAAACATGAGCATGTAAGTTGTAATACCTGTCTATACAAGTAACTGAATTAAATTTCAAATTGGATCACAGCTAGGTTGAGCGGGGAAGACATCAAAGATCTGCTCTTCCTGGGTACCTGGGGAATGGGATCACATCCCGAATGTTGTCGATGCCTGTGGCAAAAAGAACCATGCGCTCAAACCCCAAGCCAAATCCACAGTGTTTGACTGTCCCATAGCGTCGCAGATCAAGGTACCACTCGTAGGGCTCAAGAGGCAGCCCCATCTCCAGTATCCTGAAGACAATCTGTTTGTCAACAAATAGGAGAAACAAAAATGGCTACCTGCTGCTACAGCGAAAAATATTTCCGGCAAAACATAACAAAGACCAATTCCTTCAGTAAAACTGGGCCCAGAATAGCAGGAAGAACATGTTTTTGCCATTATTTTTTTTAGATACATTTTTGCCAAATATAAATGAGCCGAAACACATTTCTCAATAATATGCTAGTATGAGTTGACAAGGGTCCTCAATCCATCCACTGCATGTGGCACACAAGCGTCTGCTTTTGGACTGTCCAAGATTCCAAATTGTGGGCCCCATTGTGGATGGAGCATGGCCTGACATTTTACCAATTGGATCATTGGACAATCCTGGAGTGTTTGGTTGCACCAAATATTATGAAAAAATTTGTGATATTTGGTGCAGCCAAACACACCTTATTTATTTATTTGATAGGTAAGCTGGGCTTGAACCTGAGATCTCAATATGTTGAAACGCACCTTGTCTACCATGGAGTTATGAGCCAATAAGAGTCCATTGGCATTAAAACATTATAACGGCAATGGCTGTTATGAAATGGGAAAATGGGATAATGACAATTGTCCAGCCCATAAAAATAGTGGCTGTTTTTTTTTTTTTTTTTTCCTCGAAAGAAGACATCATACTCCATATAACAAGGCTATGGTATAAGAAAAGAGCTTCTGTACACAAAAAGCCCTTATTCCATAATATAATAGCTGTTATTGAGAAAATAATAGGGGCCACTATTGGGAATCTTTAGGGCGAGTGCCATCAGAAGTTGCTAATACCACCGATAAAAAGCATGGCATTTGCTCAGGTTTAAGTTTCAGATCTCTCATATCCGTCCCGAGGCTAATGAAGAAAGCAGATGTTTTCACCAAAGCTGGAGTTACAAGGGATACTCTTCTTATTTATACAGGAGCCTTGGGAGTCCATCTTTGGTTCCAGTATTCTCATCTACGTGTAAATCTCTTTGACCCATGAATTTTTACTCTTTCCTTTTCCTTGTACAAGTTTGGATTGACAGAAACCAAAACGCGGATATGGAAAACCAAATGTGACATAAAAAAGAAAGGGAAATGTATAGAAAAGATTCTACATTAACTTGTTTGTTTCAGAGCACATGATTTCTATGAAATACTAAAAGGTCAATGGTCAAAAAGTGAGAGTTATCTTTGGTAATTGTGGAAATCTAGGTCTATGGTTTTACTCATTAACAGGTTTTTTATTTTTTTTATGGAAATGGTTTTACTTGTTTTTTAGGAAAACCGTGGAAATGGAAATCAATCCCCCCACCTACTTGTGTTTTCGCAAACAAGGAAAAATGTCACATTTTGTCGAAATTGATTTCCATTGTTTTCCATTGTTTTCCGCCAATCCAAACATTCCCAATAAACATCAACCCGCCCCCCCCAAAAAAAAAAAGAAAAAAGAAAAAAGAGTCATTTTTTCATTACATAACAAGAGGTAAGGGTGACCATTACTGTCATAACAGTCATCATGGGGGTGATGATAATTTCTTAAACCTTATGTGAAACTGAAGGTCAGTTTACCATGTCCATTTTCATTTGCAATTTTCTTTTTCTACATTGCATGCTTCATTGTTTATAACAAGTAATCAAACTAAGACACAAGATAATAATACCTTTTCACAATGACCTCATACCGCTCCTCCCTTTGGCTTCCTCCTATCAACTCTCCAACCTGTGAAGGGAATGAAAAGAACTTAAACAGTTTCTCAGATGCACAGATGCACTATCGCAATCAAATAGACTAATATCTGATATGTCCCCCTCAGAAGCTTTCAAATTCCAAGTAATTCTCACATTAAATGAACATGGGTATTAAACACCAGTCCAAAACAACCTATCATGATGACTGAGCATTCCTTAAACATGGAGCCTTTTTTTTTTTTTTTTTTTCCAGTGATCCGGATTTTGGTTGGCACCATAGTGATGGCAATGGACCAAAAATATGGTCATGAAGTGACGCTACCCAACTGTTCCTCACACCTTTTATGTTGCATATTGGTCACTCTTTCTTTTTATGGGAAGCCTAGTCCATCCATGATGTGCCCACTACATGAATGTCCTGGGTAGTCCCATCCATGATGGTGACCACTAGGAATGCCCACTAGGGGCTGTCCATGGTACTCGAACCCAACGGTATACAATGGACTGAACCCAATTTCAATGGGTCTGGGTCCAATTTTTTGGACCTGCCAAAAAATCAGGTCAGGTTCAGGCCTCACATACTTAGAACCCAGTTATATTCAGGTCTAGTGACCCAGTTAGAATTAGGTCAGGTCTCGACAAATTAGTTTTCATGGTGATATATATATATATATATATATATAAGAGAGAGAGAGAGAGAGGAAAAGGTTCTATGAGGTCGACCTCATGGAAACTTCCCATGAGGTCGAGCTTTGTGGGCCCCACTTTAATGTGTTGGACATCCACAGCATCAATTAGATGCACCCTTCCATGGTGTGCCATGGGCCTAAAAATCAGGCCAACCCCTGCCGTAGGTGGGCCACACCATAGACAACAGTTGGGAGTGGATGCCCACCCTTTGAAACCTTCCTGATTGTTTATAGGGCCCACCAAGATGTGGTTCACACATCTAACCCATCCATTGTGTGTGTCGCACTTTGGTCACACCGAATTTCAGACCAGTCCAAAACTCAAGTGGGCCCCACCAAGTGCTTTTAGATGTTTTAACTATGATTTCACATGGTTTCAGATGGCGTGGATCACCCAAGTTCCAAATACAGCTGATCTTTGGGACATCCATAACCTAGAGGGGACCCACCAAATGCATGGTGGGGATGTCCAACACATATCAGGTTCGGGCCCACAGAACTCGACCACTTGGGAAGCTCCCATAAGGTCGACCTCATAGAACCTTTTACCTATTCATGTAAGAGACCCCACTTACCCACCAAGCTGTGTCAAATCGGCACATGCGTGCGATGTTGTCAAAATCGTTATCGTATCGCAAATTGTAATAGGGGTTGAATCATATCGAATCGCAAATCATATCGTAAATTGAAAGATTTTTTTTAATGATTTTATTAAAAATATGAAAATATAAAAAAAAAAAAAAAAAAAAACTTTAACACTATCATCGCATGGTATTACTAAAAAATTAAATGATTTTTTATACTAGGATCCTTTAATAATTTATGTCCTTGTTAGCTTTCTTGAATGTAGAATCGCATTGGAAAAGTGACATTTGATTCCGTATACCAACGAAAAAAGATATTTTGATTTCTAACCATCATTCCACAATACATATAAGTCAACATGATCATGACCATCCATAAAAACATTCCAAATAAGTCATACATCAATGTTGTGTTTTGACCAATTAAGAAGTACATTGAAGAAAATATATATCATTTAATCTCTTATAAAGAACAAAACAAAATAATTTACCTTTTCTAAACGATTCTTTTTTCTTTTTTTTTGAAAGGTTTTTCCAAATGATTCTTAAAGCCCCCACCAATTTAAAACCATAGAAATAGAATGAAATCCAAGTGAAGCTTAAAATAGAAGAAAACAAGTATAATTTGAATCGTAAATTGGGATTTGAATTGTAAATCGTAGGATTCAAATCATAAAACGTAGGATTCATATTAAAAGGGATTCAAATTGTTCTGTTTAAGATTTAACTCAAATTGTAAATCGTGAATTGTAAATCGTAGGATTTTGACAACATTGCATGCGTGTCAATCTTATCCATCCATCAAGAAGGCCCAACTATGTAAATGCTCTCATTTGACCCGAACCCAACTAGAAATCTAGGTCCCATGCCTGATAAGATTTGGGTCCGGGTCTTCAAGAATGAGACCTGGACACAGCAAGGCCCAAATCCAGTTATCCCTACTCTAGGACCTGACCCAAAATACATGAATACATATGAATGAACAACAAAATGCATAATTTCTGTACTGGATAGTTCGCATTTCGATAAAACACACATACCTTGGGTACGAGCACATCCATTGCAGCCACCGTTTGCGAGTCATCATTGAGCCTCATGTAAAATGCTTTAATTTCTTTTGGATAGTTGTACACAATGACAGGCTTTTTATATATCACCTCTGTCAAGTATCTACAGTATTGAACAAAGCATCACCTCGGTGTAAACCACAAACCACAGAGAATGAAGACTTGCATTCATGATGAAGAGTTCAAGAGGGATGCTACTTGCAAGCATGCTGATCTACAAACTCAAAAAACAAGGACCCCATGTGTACGAGACCCAGGCCTTTCTTCGAACAGGCCCATGGTGGATGTGCCCTAGCCCAAAAATGGCCCAGTCCATTCTTCCCACGTGTACAGGGAAATGGACGATTAAAAAGGATAATTGATTGCCCACATTATACGTACAATTGTACATGTGTGGCTCACCTGATGAGTGGGCTTCCCAGATTTTGGGGCAGGGTCATTTATGGAAAGGCCCACATGATGAAAGACCCAGATTTCTCATGCATTTCAATATGTTGGGTACTTGCATTTCACATTTGCTGATGGGCTCTTGCAAGTAGGCCATTCCTCAAGGATCAAGTACCTCTCGTGCTCAGACGCTAAATCCATACCCCATTCCACCTCATTCTCAAACTTTTTGTCTTTGACATTCTTGAGAAGTTGCACAGCTTTAGAATACGATATACGCATGAAGGGGGTTGATGACACTAGCTTTAGACGATCTATGGCCGTTTTGTCAAAATTTTTTACCATGAATTCCATATCATCAAGGCAATTGTCAAGTAACCATTGACAGAGAAATTTCACATATGCCTCCGCACAGTTCATATCATCCTGCAAATACACAAACTTGCAATATGACTCCAACTTCAAATGTTTATTAAAAAGCTACAAGGTTTCGGCCCAAGGGAAAGCACTGGATTAATTACCGTTCATTCTAGAATGCCATAATTGGTTGAAAAAGAAAATGCGAGATCAGTAAATCACATGAAAAAAGAAAAAAGAAAATCTGCAATCCTACTTCTGCAAGGGTTGATTGACCAACATTAACATCAAGAGGAATTAGATGATCCTTGGAATGACATTTTGTACAAGTAGGGCACATGGTTACATGATCCAGAATTTTGAACTAATGCTTCCCACCATGGATGGGAGGGATACCCAAAAATCTCCCATATTGGAGGATTCTAGTCACCCAATCTTTATCCTCTTTTTTTTTTTTTTTTCCTTGTTGCTGTGTTTTCTTGAACAGGCCATTTTTAGGCCCCTCTTGAGGGCTGTAGGATCTTCCGATCTGGGGGATTTTTGGGGCCCAATGATTTGGCCACGTTAGATCCATGGTTGGGACAACCAAACCATGGCCTCCATTTGCACAAATTCTCAGCACAAAAAATTACATATTCTCATGTCAAGGATCACATAATTGCTCCAATCTTACATAAGTATATCTTATCATAAATAAGACAAGCCTGAACATGCCATTACTTGCTTAAAAATTCATGTTTCAAGTACCTCCAAATCTGCAAATGCTATCTCGGGCTCTACCATCCAAAACTCTGCCAGATGCCTTGATGTATGCGAGTGCTCAGCTCGAAAAGTCGGTCCAAAAGTATAAACACTACTGAGGCCACAAGCAAAGGTCTCAACCTGAAGTTGGCCAGATACGGTAAGAAAGGCTTGGCGCGCAAAAAAATCTTGGGAATAATCAACCTTCCCATCCTTCTGGGGGATGCCAGGTTTAAGCTTAGATCTCTCTTCCAGCCTTGAGAGATTCTCCTTGGCCTTTGCAAGTTCAGATAGGGGACCATTGAGCTCCTCCTTGTTTGCTTTTGCAGATTTTAGATTTTTGACTACCTCTCCTTTCTCCTTGATAAGAAGCTTAGCAGCTTCTATTTCAGCTTCTGATGGAGGAGGATTCTGTTTCAGCTCCTTCTCCACCTTTTCAGCATCGCTGAACAATGTCGTGACTTGAAACATTTCGCCTGCACCCTCACAATCACTAGTTGTGATAATGGGAGTTTGGACATAAAGGAATCCGTTCTTTTGGAAAAAGGTGTGAGTTGCATAAGCAAGCGCGTTTCTGATTCTAGCAACTGCTGATATCTGAAAATGCACACAAGGACAAATATAAGTGACAGTATGGTTGCAGGTGATAAAAAACAAACAAACCAGACAAGCCTCAAAAGAAAGAAAGAAAAAAGGCAATGATAAACTTTGATCTGTGTGTGTGTGCGCGCACGCGTGTGTGCGAGCAGCTTCCCATGAGGTTGAGCTCTGTGGGCCCCACCATAAGGTGTGTTGGACATCCACACTGCACTTGGTGGGTCCCCTCTAGGTTATAGGGCATCTAAAAAATCAGCCATACCCAGAACTTAGGTGAGCCACACCATCTGAAAATCATGCCAAATCATGCCTAACATCTAAAAGCACTTGATGGGGCCCACCCGAGTTTTTGGAATGGCCTGAAATTTGGTGTGAGTGTGTGACCCCTCATCCAAGTGGGACACATACAATGGATGGGCTGGATGTTTGAACCACATAAGGTTTCAATGGGTGAGCATCCACTCTCAACTATTATATGTGGTGTGGCCCACCTGCATCATGGATTGGCCTATTTTTAGGCCCATGGCCCACCATGGAAGGGTGCATCTGATTGATGGGGTGGATCTCCGACACACATCACGGTTGGGTCTGTAGAGTTCGACCTCATGGGAAACTCCCATGAGGTCAACCTCATATTACCTCTTCCCATATGTGTGTGAGCATGTAGAATTCCTGCACCTCAGAAAAAAAAAAAAAAAAGGTAACAGTGCTCGTCCCTGATGTGCATCATTTGTTGCCTGCAAAAATTAATTTATGAGTCCATGCCTCAGCACATGTATAGTTTTCTGATGCACATGACTCCGTACACAAAGGGAACATTGAATAATGACCCGGACTGTTAATCTGATTGGCCCACCATGGATCAACAATACCCCAAAATCTACTATATTGGAAGATACTAATCCTTTGCTCTTTGACTTGTTGCCTTTTGAGTGTCGACTGTTGCTGTGATTCTCTCTCTTAATAGTCTATTTATAGGTCACTGATTGAAGGGTTTGGATGTTCAAATGCAGGAATTCTTTGAGGCATTCTAATGCAGGACATTTTCACACTGGGCTCAAGTGGGGTCGCCTGTTGGATGCAGGGGCACACTCGGGGTAGGTGACCTATGCGATTTGGGGCCCACGGGGAAGGTCTCGTGTTCGAGACTCCTTACCAGGGGTGATTAATGCGCGTTTCACACTGGGCACGAGTGGGGTAGCCCGTGAGATGTGGGGACACACTCGGGGTGGGCGGCCCATGTGATTTGGGGCCCACGAAGGGGGTTCGGCTGAGGTCTTAACACATGAGATGTGGGGCCTGGGCTATGAGATAAATGAATTAATTCGCTATACTCTAACAGTTCGAGCTTTTAGAGCAAGTGGTTAATTGTCCTGCATCAAATTGGTATCAGAGCAGGAGGTCTCGTGTTCGAGACTCCTCACCGGGGGTGATTAATGCAGGGGCGTTTTCACACTGGGCTCAAGTGGGGTTGCCTGTTGGATGCAGGGGCATACTCGGGGTGGGTGACCCATGCGATTTGGGACCCACGGGAGAGGTCTTGTGTTCGAAACTCCTTACCAGGGGTGATTAATGCGCATTTCACACCGGGCTCGAGTGGGGTAGCCCGTGGGATGCGGGGACACACTCGGGGTGGGCGGCCCATGTGATTTGGGGCCCACGAAGAGGGTTCGGCCGAGGTCCTAACCCATGAGATGTGGGGCCTGGGCTATGAGATAAATGGATTAATTCACCATACTCTAACAGTTCAAGTTTTTAAAGCAAATGATTAATTGTCCTGCATCACATTCTCCATCCACGGTGAGTCCCATCCGAACGATAGTCTTGGTCAACAAACCATGGGGCCAATCACATAAGGAATCCAACGAGCTTTTTAGTAATTCTGATGGCACAGTTTGGTTTTTGCAAACCATAGTCATTTGGGTAGTTTTCTCTTACAGGGTTTGGTTTGTGGTGAATGTTGGTATCTGTGACTCATGGAACAATGAAGTTCGCAAGCAAGAGAAGCTTATTCATTTGATAGAGAGATTCAAACTCTCTCCCTCCCCCACTCATCCATGTAAAGGAGTTTCCCTCTTCTCACTCTGATGCAGTCTGATCTCCACAAAAGGTAAGATAGGAATTTCTTAATTACTCAAGGGTAATTAGGGCATCTTCAATGTGTAAAGATTTTATAAGTCCCATGATAAATTGGTTGCTTCAAAGTAGTTATCTTATCACAGATAGCTTTTTGGTTGTAGGCCATTTCTTATTTGTAATGAAGTTTCTAACTGTAACTAGCTTCCTAATGTATTTGTATACAACTTCAGAAATCCTCTCTAAACACAATCATTGTTATCGAATTGGGATGTAGCCTATTGTTTGAGAATGAAGAACTTTTGTGATTTTGGAGAAAACTCAAAAAGATTAGGGGCTGGGGTTTTCCTTCCACAAGACCCTCACAAAGGAGATCTAGAACCGCATCTCTGCCTTTTGACTTAGACTCCCCAAACGACTGATATTATTGTTTACTCATGTTTCCATTTTTCTCAATTATGCATTTTTTTAATTAAATCAGTGCCCTGCTTCTTTTATTTTTCATTTTTTTTTTTGTCTTTTCTGTGGGTATAGCCTACTTTCACTACTTATTTCCATTTTGACTCTTTTACATTCCAAGTTTTACTTTATAATCTAATCACATCATATTTACTTATATGTTTGCAAGAACAAACAAAGTAATTCATACTCAGAATACCAAAGTCGAGAGGCACGACAATGGAGCACCAGCCAAACTTCTCTGCCATACACATTGAATGTGTACAACAATGAACATGACTGATTAGGAAGGGCCATGTGGATGTGCTGCAGCCGAAAAGTCCAGTCTATAGGACAACGTCCATCCTAACTTGCAAATGGACGATTAACATAAAATTTAATTAATTAATTAATTTTTTTTAAAGAGTGATGGTCCACACTCAATAGTAATTAGGAGTCTGGATTGACAAAATGACGTTATTTTCATTTTGTAGCCCACCGGATCAACAATCAACGTCACCAAGCACATTCACCAGGTGTATGAAGGAGAGCGCATTTCAATCAAGTCAATCGAGAAGGAATAATAATAGCAATTCTGATAAATCTATGAAGCTTCACAAGTCATAAATTCTCAAAGTACAGCAATGCTAGTGTAATTCACAAACAAACACATTGTCTTCCAATCACAATAAAGAATTTGTTCCAAAAGAGGTATTATACCACAATTTGTATATGATGCTCAATCGAAAGAATCAGCTTCTTTGGGATGGACACAGTTATGGTTGAAGTGCGCTAGTGGGCCCCACCTTCATTAACCTAATATGTTGATCCAGTAGCCCCTGTCATGGATGGTCCCGTTCTATCATGTGATCGTGGGCAATCACAATTGAAATTTCACATTTCACAGGAGCCTTATCGGACAGGATCACCTAGCAAGGAAGTTTCTGGGGTAGCCCTATCAGACAGGACCCACCCAATGAACAATTCTGATCATCGCAAGGTGGGCCCCGCGTTTTCAGTTCATCTGGCAGGGCAACTGCTTGATTAAAAATTGTAGATTTCCTAATTCAGAAAATGAAAAAAAAGGGAAAAATAGATGGTGGAAATGGAAACCAAACCGTATTAGTTCTCGGACGCATGTGAACATGATCCCTCAAGAATTCCAGAGTGAGCCTCGTCTTTGGAAGCGGGTATTTCACGGGATCGACAGGACCCACCTCGAGAACCTTCTCGACCCTCAGCTCAACACTCTGCTTCGTCCCCTCGGGCGGCTTCTTGAGCTCGCCCTCGACGAGCACGCATGTCCCAGTCGACACGAGCTGCTGCAGCGGCGCCACCGAAGCATCGACAATTACCTGGAGGTTGGCAGGGCATGACCCGTCGTTGAGCTCCAGGAAGGCAAACGATCCCCTGCCCTGCTCACGGCCCGTCTTGACCCACCCGCCGACGGTGACTTTCTGGCCGGCGAGGACGACACCCCCTTCTGGGCGGGAGACGATGTTCCTGATGAGGACGCGGCGGGAGAAGCGCTCGAACGGTGCAGCATCTGCGCCATCAGATGTGGTGGCCTGGGATTCGAGTGGCGCAATAGGTGGCGGGGATTCTCCGGCCATTTCTGACAGATATGGCGGATGGAGGTGGCCGGAATCTGACGACGCAGCCGCCGTGTAACTGTCGAGAGCCAGATAGACACAGAAAGAGAACTGCAGTTGGAAGAAAGGTCAGGGGTTTGGGATTTCTGATATATAAACCCTAACTATATACACCGAAACTCCGTATATGAGCTGTTGAGAAATGCGATGTGTACTCGCGAGAGTAACCACCCTCCCCGGGTACACGTGTCAATTGGACAGGTGTGAAAGGATCCGGCTCGTTAATGTTTGGTTGGAGGTCTCTAGGGCCACCGTAATGTATGTGTTTTATCCACGCCGTTCATCTATTTTTTCAGACTCTCTCAGGGCATGATCTTAAAATATGTGGGGAGATGCAAAGCCCAAGTTGAGCATACCATGCTTACGGTTGAAAACTCTCTGGTGGCCGTAGAAGTCTTTGATCAAACTGATATTTGTATTTTACCTTCATGCTCATCAATGTGATCTTATAAATAGTTTGGATGGCAAACCGGCTTGCACGAATTTTGAAATACATCAAAGTGGGCAAATTTCTAATATTTTTTAAAAAACCCAAGCCAAGCCCATTAACACTTTTAATTGCAAATAAATATAATAAAGCCTAAGAATATTGCAATGGTGGTATGAATATTACCACTGTTTCCTTTGATGTGATTATTAAGCTTCCGATTACCTTGTTTTTTTGAATTAAAACCTTTAAAACACCCTTATAAAGCAACTAATAAGACTAAGGGCCTGTTTGTTAACGCTGAATTTTTGCACTTAACGCGGAATGGGGAAAATTTTCCGTGTTTAGTGGTGTTTGTTAATGCGTTGTTAACGCAGAAGACGGAAAGCGGTAAGTGGTTTTTCACTGAATTCTTTTCGTGATAGGAGTTCTGGCTTAATGGTGAACACGGAATGCGCTCCGTGATTTTTCATTAAACAAAAAATTTTTGATTCCAAAAATACCCCTTTTCAAGTTATACGGAATCCGCACAATACAAAATCAACCTTTAACTTATGAAACTTTTTTATGCCCTACCATAATTTATATGTTTGATCCACACCGTTCATCAACTTTTTTAGCTAATTCAAGGTATAATCCAATCAAAGAAGCAAGTCCAATAATTAATTAGACCATAAGGTGAGGATTGAATGTCCACCGTTAAAAACTTCTTGAGAGTTGGAGAAGTTTCAGATCAAGCTGATATTTGTGTTTTCACTTCATCCACGTCTATATGACCTAATGAATAGGTTGGATGGTAAGAAAAAAAAAAAAAAAAAACATCACAGTGGCCCATGTAACTTTGATCTCTTTGAAATGTTTGTACAACGGACGCGGATTGCGCACTACCCCCGTCCCTAGCTCTGTGGGCATCCAAACCCTCTATCCCTTTTCTTATGTTATTTTAAGGCATCAAAACAAAAATGAGTCATATCCAACGATTAAATGGACCACATCACAGATGACTCTTCCATTTAATGCAGCTGGTGCATTTTAATGCAACTAAGATTATTATTTGGTGTGGTCCACTTGAGCGTTGGATCTGCCCCATTTTTATGTTCATGCCTTAAAATAATCTGAGAAAATGGATTGAGGGTTTGGATGTACATATACATCATAGTGGGCCCACCCACAGATCAGCCCGTTCGGAGCCAGGGACGGGCGGGGGTAGTACGCAGTCTGCGTCCTCTTCAAAGTCACCGCCTGGATACGGACGCGGATTTCCTGCGGAAGGAGTTCCTGCGCAAGGATCTGGTGGGGCCCACCACACTGTATGTGAGAAATCCATTCCGTCCATCCGTTTTGAGATCTCATTTTAGGGCGTGGGACAAAAAATGAGGGGGATAAAAATCTTAAGTGGGTCACACGAGAGGGAAAATTAAGGAAAGAAATTTCTACTGTTGAAATCTTCCCAGGCTCCACCTTGATGTTTATATGTTATCTAAACCATTTATAAGGTCATTGTCAATGGGATTAAGTGAAAAAACTAAAAGTATAGACTGATACAATAATTTTTTGGGCATAAGAATGCTTCAACAGTTCTCACTGAATGATCACTGTTTCATCTCGTGTGTCCCATCTTAGTTCTATATACACCTAATTTTTTTATCTTAAGTCCTTAAATGATCTTGAAAAACGGATGGATAGATTGGATTTATTAAAAACATGTAGGTGGGCTCCACCCAGTATCCTTGCGCAGGAACTTCCTGCTAAAGGCTTTCGCAGGAAATCCGCGTCCCTTGGATAGAAGCCGGGACGGACCTGCTACTCCCACTGCCACCAGCCTGTGGCTGATGGTTGGTGCTCTGTGGGCCCTACCATGATGTATTTGTTTCATCCATGCCATCTATCTATTTTCTTAGATTATTTCATGGTTTGGGACAAAAATTAGATATTTAAAAATCTCAAGTGGGCCACATTACAGGAAACAGTGTTGAATAGCGTCGACCATTAAAAACTTTTTGGGGAACATAAAAGTTTTGGATCAAGCTTATCTTTGTTTTTTTCCCTTCATCTAGGCCTGTATGAACTAATAAAAAGATTGGATGTCAAATAAACAGTACACTAGGCCGTAGGAGGATTTTAATGATGCATATCCAATCATTATTGTTTTCATATGGTGTGATCCACCTGAGATTTTTATCCCTCTAATTTTTGGGGTGAAGCACTAAAATGATATGTAAAAATGGATGAACGGAATGGATGAAATACATACATCATGGAGGGGCTAACAGAGCACCGACCACGGTGGCTGGGGAGTAGCCAATCCGTTTCCACACTGTACGCGGTTCTCCTGGGAAAAGACGCGAATTGCGTTTAGACAGCGTCAGTAGCGAGGTGGCTACTGGCAGTGCTATGTGGGGTCCATAATGATGTATGTATCCTATCCATTCCATTCATCTATTTTTTCAGACTATTTTATTGTGTAAGACCATAAATTATATGGATCAAAATCTCATATGGACCACACCACAGGAAAGATTGGTGATTGAACACTTACCATTAAAAACTTCTTAAAGGCCACAAAAGTTTTAAATTAAGCTTATATTTTTTTTTCTCTTCTACCAGGTGTGCGTGACCTAACTAATAGGTTGGATGACAAATAAACATTACAGTGAGCCCTAGAAAATTTTTAATGGTGACCATTCAATCTCTACTGTTTTCTTATGGTGTGCTCCAGTGGAGATATTAATATCTCTCATTTTTTTTTCTAATGCTATACAATGATATTTAAAAATGTATGAACGGCTTGGATAAATCAGAAGAAATTGCCGCCACACTTATACATGCAAATCATTAAATTTTTATCTGTTTTTATGAATAATGATATTTTAATTTTCTATTAAGTACTTTATAGTTTATTTGAATTAAATAAAATATTTTATTTTTATTTGATAAGAAACAATTTCTTTATAATGTAAAGCATTTCCAAACAGAAAATAGATAGGGGCAAATGTGTCAAATTAACATATTTCAGACATTTCAAATGTTTGTTAACAAACAGATTGTTTCAAATTCAGTACTTAATTTTCAGACTTCAGCCATAGTTACCAAACAAGTTTTTTTACTTCAGATTTCAGATTTAGGCTTCAGATTTCAGATTCGGGCTTCAGATTTCAGATTCAGGCTTTAGACTTCAGATTTAACAAACGGGGCCTAAGTCAATCCTAACAAAGGTACACCCTTATCCATAGCACAAGTGGTATACTGAGTGAAGATATTATGGGTTCAACACTGAGATCTTGGTATTGATTCCCTAACTGGGTTGGCTAACATGTGTATTGATAGTGTTGTGTATACTAACAAGCTAACCAAAATGGACAAAAAAATAAAAAAAAGGTCCCGACAAGGGTTAGAGTGTACTCTATACTTAGAGTAGTGTAATATATTCTTAGATCAAATGTTTAAATAGACACAGGATACTTTCAAAAAGAAAGACCGAATAAATAAATAATTGATTTATCATCTAGAATAAAGATTAGCACCACCCATTGATAAAATTATATCGAAGCTAAAAAATCTCATTGAAATGGATTTATTCATCTAAATATTACTCCAAAAAGAAGGATTTGAGATTTGTAAAGATCACTGTACAGTTACTTATATGCATTATTAGTTGTAGATATGGACATTCTATTTCTTTAATTACAATTATTTATGTGTAATAATAATATTATTAATATACACATGCATTTAATATATGCATATGCAGGTACCTATTTGTTTCATGGAAGTGGATTGCATCGTGCCCCCACCTGGATGATAATCTGTCTATGCAGGACTCTATGGGCCTGCCTTAATGTATGGGTTTTATCCATGCTGTAAATCCATTTTTCCACATCATTTTAAGGTATAAATCTAAAAATGATGATCCAAGGCTCAAGCAGATCACACCACCGCACAGGAAGTAGTGGTGATTATAACACCCACCATTGAAACCTTCCTAGGGCCAGCTTGGTGCTTATTTGCCATCGGACTTGTTCATAAGATCATGTAGACATGGACAAAGGGAAAAGTCAAATATTAGCTTGATTCAAAACTTCTACAACTCCCAAGCATTTTTTAATGTTTGCCATTCAATCCCTATTGCATGGTTTACTTAAGCTCTGGATCTGCTCATTTTTTGGCTTATACCCTAAAATGATGTGAAAAAATGAATGTATGGCGTGGATAAAACCCATATATCAAGGTGGGCCACACAAAGGCCCCTATGAATGGATTATTGTCCAGGGCATGATGCAACCAATTCTACTCCTTATTACTCTTTTTTTAGTCTAGACCGTATTAAATATGAACTTTTCATTTTTAAAATTTTAGTTTTCTTATTTTTGATGATCCAACTTCTTATACATTTGCCATTTACCTAACCATTGTCACGCTTTACCACACATAAGAGTTGGAGCGGGGCCCACCATGATGTGTGTCCAACATTCAAACTAGCCATCGGAGTTGCTTGTCCAGAAAATGGGAAGCCCTAAAAGTCATCCAGATCTAGAACTCAAGTGGGCCATACCATCATGAACAATGTAAAATCATGAATTACAACTATTAGATTGTGGCCCACCCAAGTTTTGGAATGGCCTAATTTTTGGCATGCCCACATGAAACCAACGATTGCCGACCCTTCTCTCCTATTTCTTGTGGTGTGGTCCACATGGGTTATGGATCGGGAAAGGATTCAGGCCTAAAATTGTGGGCCGCACCTGATGGACGGTTTGGATTTCAGGAACACATCACAGAGGGCCCACGAAGGCCCGCACTACCATAACTTGCTCAAGCCCAGCCCAAAGCAAGACGGTCCATGAGCCGACCTTTGAGCATAGGTGCTTGATCTATCCATTACAGCCCATGTGCATCATGGATTGAAGGTCTAGATTATCCATTTGGTGGACCCTACAGTGCAGTGCATGATATCTATGAGAGAATCCCACCTCTCGATTAGAGGCCTTAAGATGATCTGGATCACTAAACCATGGGCCTCTCTCGACTAGTGCCATGATAACGTCGTAGGTCAATTTCTATAGGCCGTTCATTTGCTTTCCACATATGTGGCCCACCTGATGATCATATCAGCTTATTATTGAGGTGTGGCATCTGCCCAATGAGGATCACCTTATGGACAGGCATTTAGCACCTTCATGTATAGTTTAAATATAAAATTATGGATAAACTCCTCTAGCATAGGCAATTAAATAACTCGTCCAATAATTTTTAACATATAAAGAGAGATAATATGATTAAATGCATTTAGGAGATGCATTTACATGACTTTTCTAACGTATTTTTGCATATGCCAGCATTTAAAAAGGAGCTAAAAAGATATTTCACTTGGATTGCACTGGAATCACAGCAAAAGGTGAGATTTCATATCTTTCCAATAACAAAAGGGATGAGATTTCAAAACACATCAAAACTGTATATTTCAATTACCTCGGATTCCATTTTTCCTCGAGTCCATGCTGCCAAATGACTTTTGGATTACGAATGCACCTAAATACACCCAAATTGGTTTTGCCAAACGACCCATAAAAGTATTCAAGTTTGGAAGTTCCTAGTCATTTCTCTAGTCTTTGGCCTTTGGGTGGCAGGAAGTGAGATTTTTGGAGGATCTTTGGGTCGGGAAAGACTGCTAGTGTCTTCTTCCTGTATTATCTCTAGAGTAGTGAGGAGAGGAGATGTGTTAGGTACTGCCACGAGACATTGTGGGAAATAAAATCATGGAGCTTTTCTTTCCATAGAAACTTGGAGGAGGAAATTGTGGAATTCAAAAGGGTTCTGTTCTTTTTATTAGAACGGGTGTTTTCTGAAAGGGACGCAGAGTATACAAGGGTTTGAAATGGGTTTAAAATGGATCTTTTGCCTCAAATCTTTCCTTTAAGCCTGTTTGAAAAGATGGAAAACTGTGGAAAAGAAAACGAATTCCCTAGACACAATAGTCTTCTCTATTTGAGAAACCAGAAAAGAAGGGGAAATTGATTTCTTTTTCATTGATTTTCCACGAGAGAGAGAGAGAGAGAGAGAGAGAGATAGAGAGAGAGAGAGGAGAGAGAGAGAGAGAGAGAGAGAGAGAGGAGAGATCTCGAGAGAGAGAGAGAGAGAGAGATAGATCGAGAGAGGAGAGAGGAGATAGAGAGCTAGCGCTATCTCTCTATCTCTTCTCCTTCTCGCTCTAGCTTAGGCTTCCCACTCAAGATATTCACGGATTGCTGGTCTTAGAGAGAAGGACATTCCCCTTATCTTACTCTTGTTGATATTGGGTTTGGTCAATACAAAAGATGTACGCGGATTGCTGGTCTTGGAGGATTTCTGATAGTCCATGCTAGAGATTCTCGCCGGATTCGGATTCTTCACCAATGGAGGCCGCACCATTGATTCGGTTCCCCCTTTTGCATCACATGTGCATGGCTGATTCTCAAATGTTTCAAGTCACAAAGCAGCTTATTTTCTAGCTTGAGGGGTGATGAACAGATTCACAACCTTGCACATGACACATCTGATGGGCATGTAATAACCTCTATTCTTCAAGCGATCTGCTATTAAAATCTCGTCCTTAATGTCCGCCGCCATTTTGGGAGCTTCTGATTGCCACACGAAGCCCAGGAAAGAAGAAACCACCTTAGTCATCTCATGCAAAATAGACTGCCGACAATTTCTAGAATTGTTTCACTTCCAACTTCTAAAGCCCCCTCATTAGGCACCAAAATTAGACTCAAAACAACCCAACAGAAACGAATAATTTCTTCCTCTAGTCATCAACAAATAGAAGATGGGAAATCGACAAGCTTGAAGGGCCCACCTGAAATCCGTTGATGACCCTGCAGTCCTCAACTCTAGAGAGTAACCTACTAAGATCTTCTGCAATATCGAGATCAAGGAGGAGGATAGCGGGTCACCTTGTCTCCAACCCCTTCAACTGTCAAAATAGCCAAAATGAGAAAGTTTGTAGGAGCAGGGAATGTTACTGTCGAAACGCATTCTACTATCCATCTGTGCCAACTCTCTTTGAAGCCCATCCACTGCTTTAATTATAACAGGAAATCCCAGTTGACATGATCATATGCCTTTCCATATCTTTAGCCACTTTCCTCGAATAGAATACACTCATTAGCAACCAGGATCCATCCAAAGTATCATAGCTCAATGATGAAATTAACTTGATATGGGGATATGATGGAAGGAAGAACCAGCTCCATGCAGTCAGCAAGGGTCATAGCCATGATCTTATATAAACTGCCAATTGGGCTAATGGGGCAAAAATCCTTCATCTCTACCACACAATCTTTCTTCAGGATCGAGCAAATAAGGGTTGCATTGGTACTTTCATTGAGCACGGCTCTCTCATGGAACTCAACTATGCCATGATATCACCTTTAACACTGTCCCAACACTCTTGATAGAAGCCAATGAAGAAGCTGTTTGGGCCAGTGGCTTTATCATTATTGAGATCGAAGATTGCCCTGCTAACCTCTTCTTTGAAAGTTCTTGCGAGGGCCTTCGCTGCCTCTTCAGATAAAAAAGAGAAGGAAATCCCCTCTAGCTTAGGCCTTGTTTTGGAATACAAGTATACTTCTCAAAAAACTCCATTCTTTCCTGAATCCGATTTTTGTTTTCTATGATTTGCCCTCCACCATGGTTCTGTTGATTGTGTTTTCCTGCTTTTGGCATTAGCAATGCTGTGGGACTACATTGTATCGTGGTCCCCTCCTTTGAGCCATAAGGCTCTTGACCTGTCTCCAGGCAATCTCTTCTTGCCTCAGAGAAATTTCCATCCCTTTCAAAGCTCGATCATGCCTGCCTGTCGGCCTCCGAAAAAAGCTGCCAAATTGATTTTCATGGATGTTGGTTTGGCAGACTGTGTGATTTGCTCCCAGCCTTTAGCCATAATATCAATCTTGCATTTTTATGGCCTTAATTTCAAAAAAAAAAAAAAAAAAAAAACAAACAAACGTCATGGTTTATTGTTAGGATAAAAGAAGGTAGTCCACAGACCACTGAAGTGAAATCGTCGTCCATTAGCTGGGCCATGTGGATCAGTGTCAAAGCCATACTATAACGTATCCATGGATAGGCTGCAGGCAGTCCTTTTTGTCTGTAAAGATGATCCTAACAATTCAAAAATGGACTTGAATGTAAACTGTTGACAACTATATGCTTTTTCTGCCTGCAGATCGAATAGCTAGTATGGTGGGAGCTACCTTCTGAACGGTTCCAATCATCCATACACGTGGTGGACTACAAATTCAGGTAAGTGGTCTGCAGTCTCCAAGATTGTGCTTCTTAATGTTATTAATGAAACTATTTCTTTAGGGCTGTGTTTGGATGCACAAGCGAATTGAATTGCAAACATTCACTTTAATCAAGAGGAAATTATAAAAGATTTTTTGTTCTCTCTAGTATGTATAATTTTTTTAATGGTTCTCTGGTACTCATGATGAGGAATTAGCTCCCAAATTGCAGTTCCCTTCCTTCCAATTCCAACTTAAAGGCAATGTAATCACAATATGGAGCCCAAACTGTGAATATGGAACCAAAAAATAAATTTCAGTTTGGTTTTTGCATTTTGTGATACCAAAGATTACAACTCAAATATGATAGTACATCCAAACACCCTAAATGAAGCAAATGTCATTTTGCTACAATATCTATGATGCAAATTAATTGGATAAGCTGTTTTTTTTTTTCATATTCCTATCAGACCAAACATCTTAAAATAATTCAATTGCCTATAAACACGGATT
Organism: Magnolia officinalis; assembly: GCA_021015155.1. NCBI lineage: Eukaryota > Viridiplantae > Streptophyta > Magnoliopsida > Magnoliales > Magnoliaceae > Magnolia > Magnolia officinalis. The sequence continues at coordinate 3,572,545 of JAJHSJ010000009.1, forward strand.
TTGAGCTACACAAAATCCAGCTTTGCTAAGCCCACCACATGTGTCCTATAAAGCTCGTGTACACACCACACATGTGCTAGCATGGCATAATAGGTCTGAGATCCAATCCAATCAACCAGAACGGCACCACTATATTGATGCCCTAACCCAAGAATCAGGTAGATCCACTAGTCAGGTGCCCCACAGTTCAGCAAAACAAACATATGGCTCTGAAAAACTTGGCGGAAGATTTCTAACCCATCCAATATTGGGGCCCACATGCTGATTGGACCATATTTGATTTTTGGGAAAACAAGTACAAGCTAGGACCAACCTGATGGATGGATTAAATCTCACACATAAGTGCCATACTGGCATGTGTGCGTGTACATGAGCTTTATTGAACATGCATGTGCGGTTAGCAAAGCTCAACAAATCAATGAAGTTCTGAAGAGAATTGCTTTTCCTAAGAAACTTCTTCAAAAGGTGAGTCACTCTGAATTAAAAATTGCTAGCCCTAGAGCTACACATGCCAACGTGTTTCAAATTGTGTAAGATCCAAGCTGTTCATTAGGAGGGCCCACTGTATACATGCCCTGACTGAAAAACTAGGCTTGTACACCCATCATGGTACGCCACATATGCTCTGAATGTGCACAGTGGGACTTTTCTTAGAGCATCTATTGTTTCTGTACAAGTGGAGCCCACTTGAAGAGTGGACTGGCCCAATTTTTGGGCTGTGGTATACATACGGCGGGGCCCGCCTGATCACAGCTTGGATATCACACAAATGGCACACTTTGGCACATGTACTGATATGTCATGCTAGCAAAACTCATAAATTTATATCAGTTTAGCTAAATATCCTTTAGCAGTGTACAAGATGGGGAGTATATAACTACCTTAATCTGAAATAAATCCATTACCAATAGTCCCCACACGAACAAGAACCGTCCTTGAAGTGGTGAAACCGATTAGCATCTCGAACAATGATCTCTCTCTGCACAACAGCCGATGCCAATTTACTAAATGTGTGGCAATCACCACAGACCCTGAGGTTCTTTGTGATCCTGATCGTTGTCCCCTCGGGCGTGCTGATGAGACCGAACGAAATCGCCAATTTTTCACTATGGGTGTACAAGATCCCCACCTTCAGTTCCTCATCCACATCATGCAATACGAAATTTGTATCCGGAATGTAACCGGCCATCTCCAATTTCTTTCTTAAGCTATCCAACATCCTGTAAATCTCTTCTGACTGGGGATGGATTCTGTCTCCGACACTGAACTGATGGGTCTTGTTATCGATCTCAATCCACGTCCATCCGGGCGTTTTCTTCAATCCTCTGTTGGTCATCATATCCCTCACCTTGGCAACATCTTCCCACCTGCCAGCATTTGCGTAGATATTCGAAAGAAGAACATAGTAACCAGGATTTCTGGGCTGCAATTCGAGAAGGCAATTGGCAGCCTTCTCTGCCAAACCAATATTCCCGTGTATTCTACAAGCACCCAATAACGCACCCCACAATCCCTCATCTTTCTCGACGGTCATCGTATCTATCAATTCCAATGCCTCATCAAGCCTCCCTGCTCGGCCAAGAAGATCGACCATACAAGTATAGTGCTTCACATCAGGTGCTATTGCGTAATCTTCCGACATCGAATAGAAGAACTGCTGACCCTCATTGACCAAACCCGCATGGCTACACGCAGACAGGACAGATAAGAATGTGATCCGGTTTGGAGAAATCCCACTTTGTAACATCATAGGAAACAAATCAAGAGCTTTCCTACCATACCCATGATCCCCATACGCAGCTATCATTGCACTCCATGAAATCACGTTCTTGTCCTTCATCGAATCAAAAATCTCCCTCGCGACATCGATGCTCCCACATTTTGCATACATATCAATCATTGCCGTCCCCAAAATCACATCCAAAGAAAATTTCCTCCTCAACACGTAATCATGGACAAGCTGAGCAGAATGCATAGCCCCTAATTTCGCACAAGCATAAGCGACGGTCACCATCGTCACCTTATCGGGGACAACCCCTTCTTCCATCATCCTTTTGAACAAAACCAATGACTCATTTGCATTCCCGTAGTCCGCGTATGCAGCGATCATGACTGTCCACGTCACCATATCCCTCTTCGGCATTTTATCAAACACATGCCGAGCTTCATCGATGACTCCACATTTCGCATACATGTCCACGAGCGCAGCCGATATGAAAACATCTGAAAACAACCCACCTTTGTAAACAAGGTGGTGAATCTCTTGACCCATCCGAAGGTTCAATGTATTCCTACAAGCCCGTAATACAATGGGCAGAGTGTAGCTATCGGGATGGAATCCCAAACGGACAACTTCTCGAAAAGTTCTGAAACAATTCTCGTAATTCCCAACCTTGGCGAACCCTCCAGCCATAACGCTCCAAGAAAAGAGATCCCGCTCCTTCATACTACCAAAGAAGGCATGTGCATCGTCGATGGCTTTGGATTGGGTGTAAATATACAGGAGCTTGTTTGCCACAGCGAGATTTTCAATACTTCCAAGGAGAGTTGCTTGGGCATGGACTTGTTTGATTTGGGCGAGGCTTCGGCAGTTCGATAGAGCCGAAATGAAGAGCTTTGGGTCGACAGCGAATAGAAAGAAATGGGTTTCTGAGAATCGGGTCCGTGGATTTGAGAAGGGCTTTTGCTCGTGCATGAAGGAATCAAGCATTGCTGCAGAAGTAGAAGAAGAAGAGAAAGAGGTGAAGCAGAGTCGGATTCTTTCATGGGAAGAGAGAGGATTTTTCAATTTGAATTTAAACATGAGGTTGGTAACGGTTAGTCGACTTCCGAACCGAAGGAATGGCTTCCCGCGCTATTTACAAAGTTGAGGCCAGATCTACTTTATAGATAAGCTTCATCCTACAAAACTTTTTTGTGGGGCCCACCATGATTTTTGATGACATCCAATCCGTCCATCATGTTCATCCGCATGGTGTGGCCCACCATGATTTTTGATGACATCCAATCCGTCCATCATGTTCATCCACATGGTGTGGCCCACATGAGTTTTGCAGTCGTCTAATTTTTTGAAAACGGATTGGGTAGTGACCCTGGGAGCAATGACCTCTATGGTGGCAGGACTCTGTGGGGCCCACCGTGATGTATGTGTTTTATCCAGGCCGTCCATACGTTTTTTCAGATTATTTTAGCCCAATATTCAAAAATAAAACCATATACAAATCTCAAGTGGACCACACCACTGGAAACGGTGACGATTGAATGCCCACCGTTGAAATTTTCTGGGGGCTACAGAAGTTTTAAATAAAGAAGATATTTGTATTTTACCTTTATCAAGGTCTGTATTACCTTATGAACAGGTTGGATGGAAAATAAACAACACTGTAGGCCCTGAGAAGATTTCAACGGTGTACATCATTATCCCACTTTTTCCCGTGGTGTGATCGACTTGAGCTTTGGATGTACTTCAATTTCGGACTCATCGCCTAAAATGAGCTGAAAAAACGGTTGGACGGTGTGGATGAAATACATTCATCACGGTGGGTCCCACAGAGCCCACCTTGATGTATTTATTATGGACCACAGTGATTTGATTCACTAACCCATGGATTAGTGAACATTAGTAGACACTGAATAAAAATAATCAACGATCCAAATTCAACAAAGAATTTCCAAATGATGAAAGTTTTAACTTCGTCCAATAAACCTGAGTTTTAGGGCACTGCAATTTTTACGGTTTATATTGTGAGTTAACATTTGACACGTGTACTATATCCAAGTGTCTGAGCATCAATCATCACGCTATTCCAGAGTATCAAACATCTCCCTTGATAAGGAATTACAGGTCCTCCACCTGTGGCTGTACACCATAGTTAGAAAACCGATAACTCGACTTGACTGGGTAGCGGGGCTGGGTTGACTCGAAGATTCAACTCAACTTCTTTCGGTATTTAACAATTACAAATTAAAGTAGGAATAATCGAAGTATATGTGAAATCCACTCAGTCCATCAGGTGATGATCCTTGTGTTCGCAATGCATGCAAAAAATCAGACGGTTAAAAAACTTAAACGGGCCACACCATCAAACATATGGTTGGCACCCCCCGACCGTTGTTCTCTGTGGCGGGGCCCACCAGAGTTGGATATGGATGATGTTTGGACCGAAGGCCTACCATCAAGGAGTGTTGCTGGCCTACCACGCACACACAAACGTAGGGTTGACATCCATCACTGTTGTTCTCTTTGGTGTGGCCCACCAGAGTTGTGGATCTGAATGATGTTTGGACCGAAGGCTAAGCATCAAGGACTGCACCTGACCCACCACACACATAAACATATGGTTGTCATCCCATCACCGTTGTTCTCTGTGGTGTGGCCCACCAGAAGTTTGGATCTGGAGGGGAATGGATTGGCTACTCCCCCTGACACCAGCCCCGTGGCTAGTGGTCGGTGCTCTGTGGGGCCCATAATGATGTATGTGTTTCATCCATTCCGTTCATCCATTTTTACAGATCATTTTATGGCTTGATCCCAAAAATGACACGTATATAAATCTCAGGTAGACCACATCATATGAAAACATTAGTGATTGGATATCCACCATCAAAATCCTCCTAAGGCCCACTGATCCAATATGTTGATTAGGTCATACAGGCCCAGATGAAAGGAAAAAACAAAAATCAGCTTGATCCAAAACTTTTATGGCCCCAAAATGTGTTTTAATGGTCGACGGTCATTCAACACTGTTTCCTGTAATGTGGTCCACTTAAGATTGTGATATACCTCGTTTTTGGTCTCATACTGTAAAATGATCTGTAAAAGTAGATGAACGGAATAGATGAAACACATACATCATTATGGCCCCACATAGCACCGACCACCAGCCACGGGGCTGGTGTCAGGGGAGCAGCCAATCCGTTTCCGATCTGGAGGATGTTTGGACCAAAGGCCTATGCATCATCACATTAGATTTCATATATAAATTTATGGTCCCAGAGGTTGGACGTGTAACATGTGTTTTTACAAAGTTCAAATAACTAAACCATGTAATACAAAAGGAATTGAGATATTGTTTTTAAGCAATTGTTTGTGTTTTTTTTTGGTCAGCTTGTTAGGTACACAACTCTGTTAGTTGAGACTTCACTGTTAGCCAGCCCCACTAGGGATCGATACTAAGACCTTAGTGTTGAAAGGAGAAATCTTTCACTCAATCTACCACTTGAGCTATGGATTAGGGTGCATTTTTAAGCAATTAAAAAACACATTCAAGGTACATTTGGTTGAAGATAAATAGTGGCAATTGGAATCAATGTAAAATAAAATGCAACATATGATCATGCGCAGGTTCAAAATGCCAAAAACAGTTGGATTTCAAGTGGGCCCACTTTTATGGCCCACTTACAGCTTAGATTTTTTTAAAAATTATTATTAAAATATAAATTTGAATGAACTTATTACAATTATTATATGCATATATGCATCCAAACACGACGAAGGATTCCAATTCGTATTGATTTCATTTACCATGTGATTTGGTTTCTAGTATATGTTGGAAAAATAACAATCTAATAAACGAAAAATATAATGAGACAATTAGATTTTTCGAGTTGATCAAGGCTGACTTGAATAGTTAATTTCTCAAGATAAATTTAGTACCCTTTTTCTGATAGTTCCAACAAGTGCAAACGAAGGAAATCTGCAAATTGCCTTTATGATACAATGAACTCTCAATCCGAATTTTAACACGAAAATTTGCACATTTAAGAGCTACTAAATTATTGCCACATGAGTGACAGGCGACATATGTGTCACATGTACAACCATATCACGGTCACTCTCAATCAATACTAAGGTTAGTAATACTGCAGGATAGCTTTACAGCTCACACCGCACCATCCTTAAAGAGCTTTGAAGCTTGGTTAGGAAAGCCAAAACCCACTCTCTTACCAACCGGCTATACACATTATTTATAAAAAGTTTAAATAATTAATATATTTATTTACTTTTTAAAAATAACTTTTATTTTTTAAATTTATTTTTATTAGAAAAACATAATAATATATTCCAAAGCCCTCATGCTCTCTGAAGGAAAATCTACATCATAAACCACATGATTAGAACAAGCAGTTTTGATTCATGACCATGTAGATTGCTGATGCAATGTGATACATGGTCTATGTATTTACATCCGCATGCATGCATGATCTGGTCTATGAATCTTACAAATGTGACTTGTACGTGCATGTATGAACATGTTTCTCTGTTAATGACTATAAATGTTTTTGTTTTTTTTTTTTCTAAATTGCAAGATTCTCACGGGTTTGAATTATATCATTTTGAATTACAAGATTATTCTTTCGGTAGGTAAGGTAGGTGGTTGGCAGGACCACCACCAAATCAGTAATGAAATACCCAAATGCATGGATACCATTAATTTGTGGCCCACCTAAGGAATGAACCTACCTAACTTTTGAGGCAGAAGATTTTAACATTATTTTTAATCAAAAAGAAGGTTTAAATATCACATGCTCGCATGTCTTTCTGTAGATGGGGTGGAAACCATGCACGTTTTGATTAACCAAACAGTATTTCTAGAATCCAAAATACTCTATTCCTTGTCTTGTTTTATTCACTGTAGTCAACTAAAGAGAGAGGGACAAATACATGTTATTTTTAAAGAGAGAATTGATCATGTGAAACTGGAAGTACAGTAGCTTGTGATCCAACCAGATATTTCCTACCAACATGGCATCTGTGTACAAAATCCTTGCCATTCAAATGGTAGGCTTATCAATCAAGATCACTCGGTGAACAATCAGGATCGTCCAATGATCAGGTAGGCCAGAAATTTCGGAATCAGTTAAGAACCGACAGTCTGACTCATCATAGTGGTATGGCCCACCTGGTGGAGGACAGGGCTAATTTTTATATAAGATGATCTTCATGGTGGTAGCTACCATTTCAATGGTAAGGATGTGAAAATGACCTGGTTAGATGACAAGTTAGGACACCAATGGCTGCACCTGATGAGTTATTTATAATTAATAAAAATAACCCATTGTTTTATCTAGAAGCTTAACTAACCTGCAATTATATTGGAATTGAAATGGACACACCCATGTTGTGACAAATGGTGGATATGGATGCTCCAAAATCAAATCTAGGGCCTGCAATTTGAAAGATTTGGGTGGATATAAATGCCTCAAGGGTGTTCATGAGTGTGTGCATGCACATGGAAATAGCTATACCTGAACAACCATGTAAGATTTTATTTAGGAAGATTGTTTAACTGATTACAAGCTTTAGGTCTACTTGAATATATTATTATTATTATTATTATTTGGCCTGCTTAATTACATCCCTATAAATTGCAATGTGATATGTTGGAACTTTGGCCTGTAAATATGGAATTTTGAATTTTGAATTTCGAAGTTTATTTAAAGGGTGGATTTGAGAAGTCTTTGTGAGAAGTTCATAGAAGTTCGTTCATTCGGAACAGTTATCAGTTATCACCATGAGGAAGGCAGTACTTGATCTCATGTCCTTCCCGCCTGTGTCAAATTCCAACATCAGGTACATCCCACCAATTACCTTTAGATGTTTTACGCGAGATTTCATATGGTTTTAAATTGTGTGGCCCACATGAGTATAAGGCTGATTTTTGGGACATTGCATAACTTAGAGAGGAGTCATCACATGCATGGTATGGATGTCCAAGCATCAAGGGTAGGGCTCACAAAGCTCGACCTCATGGAAAGTTTCAATAATGTTAACCTCACAGAACCATTGAACCAAACTAGATGCATAGACGGTCCTAATTGATAGCACTGGTATCGAGGATATATACTCCTTGGGTCGAGTATCTTAAACTGACTCAAGAAGGGGGTGGGAATCTGATGTGCAACTCAGAATAGTTGAAAATGGGAGGGCCTTTTATTATTGAAAAAGACAATCGTTTACTTTCATTTTGGCTTATATGTAGCCTTTCCTCCTCAATAATCAAGACAAAATTAGGTGCATGAGGTAGGTGTGTTGTGCTTATCTTTTCAAAGAGAGGTGCATGCTTAAGAGCCCCACACGTGGCACACTGATGTAGAGTGGGTCGCGGATAGTTCCATGGGCAAGATGGATCGGAAGAGGCTCGATCGCAAGCGGAAGTGACTCAGACTGTCAGGACCTTAAATCAAGCGTATCTCACAATTCAGAATGAGTCATTCGGTATACAATATATGATTTTGGAGTAAGACAAGCTACTTTAGCCACCCAACCCCGCTATGCTGGGTTGCGCACACTAAATTTGTGAAATACTATCAGATTGATCGTCGAGTTTCCAATTTATTTTCATTTTTACTATTTATAGTAATTTTTATTTTGAGTATAACTCTTCATCAGTTGGGCTTAATTAGGGGTTGCACCCAACATGAAAAGTGATTAGAATAATTAATAGAACATCATAGTTCAGCCAAATAGGACACTTACTATTTTTAGCTGAAAAACCATAGCACTAGTATACATCACGGCCATCTAATAGTAACTATACTATTTATGGTAAATCATGAATTCTATGAGTTTAGTTTGATTCCGAAACTTCTCTCATGGCTTAATATCTTTATTTAAGTGGTGCGAAATCGTTTATTTTCATCTATCAATCGTATTACAATTTTTATAAAATTTATTTCTATTTTGCTCTTTTTTTTTTTCTCGTAGATTCGACAAGTCTCTGTGAGGAGTCCAGAGAAGCTCCGTGAATTCGAATAGTTATCCTGGAGGAAGATGGTGATCGGCCTCATCGCGTTCATCCCTGCATCACACACACTTTGGGTGATCTAGACCATCGATCTTGCGGCAAGCCCGGTGAATATATTAGCCATTCAAATGATGTGGCCCACTGACGTGTGAAATAGCTCGATTTTTATGACAGAAGATCTAAACAGTGTAGCACACCTAATGAAAAGCTCAAATCTCACACCTGTTATTATCATACGTGTACCCGCATTCATATTCATGTGGATCTGGAGTCATCTCACAATAATCTGAACATTTATATGATGGACCCACCATGGATGGAAATAAAAACTCATGCTTTGAGTGTTTTAAGGTCTCCTTCAGTGTTGAAGAATCGAAGGGTTGGAATCTTTCGATTTGAGATTCTTTTTTAGGGCCACACATCAGCAGTGACGCCCATCATATAAACGGTTTGAATCATTGGAAAGGACACTGAATGAGATTTTTAAGTAAAAAAGGCTAGCATGCAGACTTGGAGCTAAACAAATCTTAGCCTCGTGATTTAACAATTGACACGGCCTCGTGTAGCTATCTAAAATGTGAAAGTTGGGTTTCTAACGTTCATGTTGGCATCATGCACAGTTTTTGTTCACATATAGGAAACGTCCAATCAATTGCTTATCTCCTCCTTAGACGGCCGAGATGGGTAGGCTTACAATTAGGGGTGTACATCGAGTCTAACTGAGTCGAGCTGAGCTCGGCCACTGGCTAACCTCAGCTCAATCCTTGAGCTTGACTGGCCAGCTCGGCTTGGTTCTGTCAGTAGGTCGGGCCAGTTCGAGCCAAGATCAAGCCGACTTCATCTATGCAACATTTTCACGAACACATGCTCTGTACCTTCAAATTCTCACTGAATATAAATTAACACCCAGAGCGGTTTTACATGTATTTCATCAAATACCTTGTAGGCAACATCAAAATTAAGAAAAAAAGGGGATTTGTTTGATGAAACATACCTTTCTTGCCACCAGCCGACACTTCGTTGAGTCATTTCATCAAACACTTGGTGAGCAATATCAGAGAATACCCGAGTCGATATGAGTCGAGCTAGATTCGATCTATATATCGAACCGAGTCGAGTCGAGCTGGGGCCAGCTCGAAATCGGCTCGAACTCATTTCCAAACTTCTAAAACCAGCTTGATTCAGATCGAACTCAGCTTCAAACCGAGCTGATTCAAGCTTTTTCGAGCCGAGTTGACCGAGCCAGCTCGGTTCATGTACAGCCCTACTTACAATATCTAACTATATCTCTGCGGTTTTCGAATCCTTTGCATAAAATTGAATATAAATGACTTATGTCTAGCGGTATAGCTAACTACCATAAAAGCATAAAGGACTTTCTTTTTTTTTTTTGAAATAAAGGTGGAAGCCACCTGCTTTGCTTGATGAAGCAAGATGTACAAAAGGAGATTCGGGTAGGCCCCACAAGGGTTAGCCAAACCTATCATGTGGACAGAAAAGAAAGAGCAAAATTACAAGGAAAAGCAGGAAAAAAGAGCCGACAGGATGAAAAGGACTGAAGCTAACAGGCTAGTAAACAGAGAGGAAGGACCTCCCAAGAGAAGAGAGAATGCGGCGAAACAATTGAATGGCAGGGGTCGCCTCAAAGAGGGTGAGAAGCTGGAACTGCAGCAGACCAATTTTATCTTCTAAAGTAGCTTAAAGGGGAATAGATATTAGCATAAAGGACTTAATCACCATTTTAATCTTATAATTCTAATGGCTCCTGAATATGATTAACAATTTAGATCTTCTAAAGTAGCTTAAAGGGAAATAGATATTAGCATAAAGGACTTAATCACCATTTTAATCTTATAATTCTAATGGCTCCTGAATATGATTAACAATTTTGATCTTCTAAAGTAGCTTAAAGGGGAATAGATATGAGCTTATTAATTTTATTTATTTTTTCAAAATTTCTCTTGAAAACATCTCTTAGATGCATTTATTAAGAAAATGGATCAAAAATATATGAGAAGAGTTTAGATGAGTATTAGAAACGTTAGCACAAAGTTGAAGATAGATAAGTCATGTTTAGAGCTGGGCATTGAGTCGAGTCAGACTGAGTTAGGGCAAACCCGACCTAACTTGGTTTTGAAATAGGTTTGACCCGAACTCGACTTGACTCGGTACCGAGTCCAACATGCTTGACCCGAGCCCGGGCCTAGCCCAGTCACAGGGACCAAGTCGGGTTAAGTCAGCACTGAGTTGAGTCGGAGGGACTGAGTCTGGTGGTGATGGGTGACTGTCAAGATCAAGAAAGGAGCAGGAGGGAGGGATGGAGAGAGGTTGGGTCGGGTACGGTAGGTAGGTTAGATTAGATTTAGGTTTATACACACACACACACACACAATCCAAATCTGAGTTGAGTTTCGATCGAGTCAAATCAGTATCGAGTCAGATTTTGGGTCGAGTCAAGTTGAGTTATTGTGTGACCCAGACTCAACTCAATTTGAGTTCAGATTGAGCGAAATCTACTTGGTTCGGATTGACTCACCCACTCGGTTTGAGTCAAGTCGAGTTTGAACGAGTCGAACGAGTTAAGTCTCCCAAGTTAACTTGTCCTATGCCCAGCTCTAGTCATGTCAAGTGGTTTACCTAATTACTACTAAAGCAAAAATAATTTAATCATCACTTTAATCCTATAGTTAAAATAACTTCGGTACAATCAACAATTTAAATATTTTAAAGTAATTTAATGGATAATAGATATTAACTCATTAATCCTCTTTGAAATTTCTCTCTAAAAAATTTCTTGGAAACATTTATTAAGGAATTGAGAAGATATGAAAGGAGTTTGGATACCACCGGCTTTAGTCCTATCACTTCCAATCTCTCTTTTTATCCTTACTCTCTTTTCTAATTTAAATTTAAATTTTTAGAGAAAATAAATGAAAAAATAGATATTAAACTAAGAATGTTATGAGTTTTAATTGTGTGGGATCTACCCATTAATGATTGATCATAAGTGGGCCCCATAGCCCATGTCCAACACTATCCATTCATTCAATGCAATATTAGAAGGCCACGGCGTAAAATTCATCCCACTAAGGTATCTCTGATCCTTTGAATGCTGGTTATTTTGGTTGCAACCGTTTAAATATACAATTCATTGAGTGGATGGTTTGGGTCATTTAACCAAAGCATTCCGATGAAAGGCCCATCAAATACATGTTTCAAATTGATGATTGAACATTTTTCTCTGTTGAATCTTGACCGTTAAGTTTTTCATGCTATTGATTGGATGGTTAGAATCATTGTATCAGTATGAATTTTTCATTGATTGGACGGTTAGAATCCTTCTACCCAATGAATGGATTTTACAGATCAGTGATTAGACAGTCCGAGTGTCATCCAAAAAGATTTGGACACAATGAACAGGTGCCCATGAAGGCAGGCACCTACAGGCCTTTTAAAAACCATAATTAAAATTTGATCATGAGTATTTATTAATTAAGAAAAACAATCCATGTAATTAACAAGATAATGTGGACCTCAAGCCTACTAATCCAATCAATGGTCCTCATGCAATGCTCTAATAGTAACCATAGAACCTCTCGAAACTAACCCCATTTAGTATATATTTTTGATGGTGTCATCTGCAGTAGTTACAAACGATGACTCACTTGTACAATGACATGTTGAACATAACGTGAAAACTTTTAAAAAAAAATTCAAATTACACGTCTACATGTAAACATGATGGGAAATGATGGAGATGTGAAGAAGCTCACTTGTCTTGTAAGCACCAAAGATAAAAGAATGAGCTTGCAGCACAGGGATTATTATGTGTATCTCGGATCCTTTCTTATATCCCTAGTCGCCTACCTAATAATAAGGTGGGTGGAAGGACCCGTTGTTCTTCGCACAATCCAATCAAACATGAGGCTGCCTGTGTGTGAATGAGGACCTTTATTTGGTTTATGTGTGTGTGATTAAGAAGTGTGGGCGTATCAGAGTCATACTCAATTCAATGTTTAATTGGACTCTGCTGTTCCCATTAAGATGGACCGATTAAGACAAGATTTTATGATACAGCCTTCCTCGTCTGCCACTGATTGTAATAGTGATCAAGTGACTTGTGGATGAATAAGGGTTGGTCCTTCCCAACGGATTCTTATTTGCTTTGTGTCTCAAAGACTTATTCTTTCACCAGTAATTGCAATCAATATATTTCTCAAATGAATAAAGATGGACAAGTAAAATAAAAAGAGGCTAAAATAATGCTAATTTTATTGATTCATAGATGATGCTAGTTACAATCGATAGTGTCAAATAAACTAGATAATAAAATAAAATGAAAGATAAATAACTAATCTGCCCGTATGAACAAATGATCTAAGCAAATGGTTAACAATATATAACCAAGGTATTTGGTCCTCTTAACTAAGAACTCAGTTGATCAAAATCCAACAATAGAAAGTAACGAACATTTACCCTACTTTTATGACACTGTAGCGGTGATGCTGAACAGTAGCAATCTAAGCTATGATTAGGCTAAGCTATGCTAAGAACAATAAAGGTAAAAACCACGTAAATATATTGTGTTTTGCGTGGGCCTCAAGATTTTCATCGCATCTCCTTTTATAACTTCAGGAGGCAACAAAACCCTCATTGGGTTTCCTTGTTGGTTTAGGATCCCTCACAACTACGGCTTTTTATGTGGTCTTTCCACAAGAGATCTCCGTAGATTTGAAACCGTTTTCAAATATTTTGCTAGCGTGGCTAAAACGATTTCGTAGATCAAAAGTCATTTTCAGGGCTCTATTGCATCTAATCATGGTTTGATTAGAGTCATCTTCAAAGATCCCCTTATCATGACCATAAATATCCATGGAACTACCGGAACCAATCCCACCAAATCCAGATCGGGCCCTAATCCACTAAGATATTGGTCTGATCTTTGTATCTTCGGAATTTTCGTAATTGATGTGAGAGCTCTAAACATCTCTAAAAAATCTCTCATTTTGAACGGACTGTGAGAGACAGCCTTGCTTAGCATATTCGAATTTATGATAGGATCATTGCCTCGATGGATATTTTATAGACGTGTTGGGTATGCTTCCTTGATCACTGACGCAGGGATGAACGTGATGAGGATAAATACTCCGAATCCACGGAGCTTCTCTGGAGTCCTCACAGAGACTTCTCGAATCCACGAGGAAAGAAAGTAGAAAATAGAAATAATTTCTAATAATTTCGAAACTGATTAATTAATTCATAAAAACGAGTTCACAGCCCTTTAAATAGGGGTACCAAGCAATGGGAAAGAAATCAGAATCAAACTACAACTACAACTCCTAGAATTCGCAACTTACTATAAATAGTAAACTTACTATTTATAGACGGTCGTGATGTCTACTAGTGCACAAGGTTTTCGGCCAAAAATAGTAAGTGTCCTATTTGGCTTCACCAAACCGTTCTCCTAATTATTCTAAGCTCTTTTCACGTTGGGCGCAACTCCTAAAGCCCAACGGATGAAGAGTTATAATCAAACTAAAACTTACTATTTATAGTAAAATTGAAATTAAAACAGGGAAACGACCGTCAATCCAGGGGTTTTTCGCAATTCCGGGCGTCGCAATCCGGCATAGCTGGGTTGGTTGGCTAAAGTAGCTCGTTCTACCCCAAAATCATATATTTTTTGTCTGCTAACTCATCCCGGATTGCGAGATACGCCTGATTTAAGGTCTGATGGTCCAGATCACTTCTGTCGCTGACCGGGCCTTTTCTGATCCATCTTGGCCATGTAACTGTTCGCGACCCACTCTACATCAATCACACACTACAAGAATTAGGACTACATGTCATTCGTTGCTTCGTTTCCCCTTAAGACATACATACAGTTATATGTCACTTCATTTATGACAAATATCTTTGGGTGCAAATACGATTTTGTCATTATTAGGCCTGTAGTGACAACACGTGGCGACATTTTATTGATCCTCATAGGTATGACAAAATTGGGTGTAAACACCTATGCTAGAGGGTAATACTTTCAAATCCTAATATCATGTATGAATATTTCGTCCATATATATATATATATATATATATATATATATATATATATATATATATATATAACATGTACAGTTTTTTGGACTTAGTTTGATAATTGTTCATCCATGATAGGAGCCATCATATCAATGGCTTGTATAAAATATGGGATGCTCGTCTACGTATACAAATTCAGAATTGCGGGTAGGTACTGAGGGAACTCTCTATTGCTCAAGTTTCTACCAACTGACTTCAAAGCCATTGTGCACCTAGCGTACCCATACATTTTTCAGCTTCATTTTGATTTTTTGATTTTTGATTTTTTTTTGAGTTAGCTTGTTAGTGCACACCCATGTCATACACACACTCCATGTTAGCCACCCCCACTAGGGATCGGTACCAAGACCTCAAGTGTTGAAACAAGGTACATCCACTCAGTCTTGCTTCATTTTGATTAATGAAGTATTATGTTACGAAAGAAAATGAAACTTATAGCCTTAAGTTTTTATGTCATGTTTTATGCTTTCATGTTTTCATCCACCTTATAATCGTGATTTTCATGGAATGGACTTTGGATGGATGGGTCTTATCGACAAGCAAGATGCTACCAATGCCACTATAACAATCATGTACTATACATGTAGCTAATGAAATAACTGGCAATTCTCTCTCTACCTAGCATCATTTGCGCACCATTGGTTTAGTAATACGAACAAGATTGGTGGAAGCCATATTCGACCACCAAAAGATAATTTGGCATTGTTTGGTAGAGGTACAAGATTGATGGCACTCTAAGATTGTAGATCACATGTGCTTGATGGCAGATAATGTGGATCAAGCTGATATTTGTGTTTTCTCTTTATTCAAGTTTGTTTGACCTTATAAACAAGTTAGCTAGGAATGTTTCTACGGTGGGTCTGTCATTGTCCCAATGCTTTTGTGGTGTGGTTCACTTGAGCTTTGGATCTTCTTCATTTTTTCGATCTTCTTTATTTTTTCGAGACATGACTTGAAATGATATTACAAGATAGATAGGCAGTATGGATATAACATATATTGACAAAATTACTTTATTTTACTTCCATAGCAATAATAATCATTACTTATTTACCACAATATTGTAATCTTTAATCCAAACAGGCCTTTAAAGTCTACTTAAAAAGATGTTCTATAAAAAATCATTTTAACAATTTTTTCTCCCATCAAGCATAAGCACTTACCGGAAGCATACCAACCCCTGGATTTAAACTCCACGTTATAGAGTATATAGTCGTCTAATGGGTCTGAAATTTAACCAGATTTTTTTCTCTTTTTTTTTTTGGAGGAATTGTCTTGTTTTGTGATGGTAAGCTATGAATGGTTGAGATTTTCAAACACATGGCACATATGAGCATGTGTGTGAGACTTCATCGTTACTGTCAGCTGATCTCTTTTTAAAAAAGTAGCACTTCATATTTAGTCCGAAATGAAAATGGGTGGCAGCCAAAGACACCCCTATCATCTTCCCAAACCAAAATTTTAAATGTCTTGTGTAAGATGGGCCATAAGTATATGACATCCAAGCCGTTGAAAAGATCACAAGGCTAGTAAATCGGATCGGTCCATTCAATAAATGAACTGTAACATAGAAATGTAAGAACTCTATGTGGTGGGTTTTACTGATCAACGGTCTGAATTATCCTTCAGTTGGACTATGTGATTGAAGTAAACCATTGGGCCCTACTTCAAGTGATCCGTTGTGCAGCCTATCTACACAGTAGTGCGTATTAGGGGTGGAGTGTTATAGCCTTACACAGGGCTACTTGAGTTAAACTAGGACACAGCCATGTGGAGCGTGGGAGAAAGAGTTGTGATGGGTTTCAAACTCTCATCTCCACAGACTCTATATAAGAGACTGCTGAGTCCCTGATTCTACACAACGACAGAAGACGAATTTCCATCTGATATTTTGTATAAGGGTGTAAAGGAAAGGAAGACTACAACATTGGTATTCTAGTATTCTTATCTGGTATACATGGCGCCTCGGTTAGGTAAGCCATCCGAACCCTTGATCCCCATGTCCTATGCACAACCTAATCTTAGGGATCTCCGCATATAATTGATCCCACAAGAAAACAATTGACAACCAATGGACAAGCAATGGATTTAACCAATGTACCTATATAAGCTCTCATGTAATGACGTGTTGGCTCCGCATGCTCATTGTGGACCACTGACATAGATGTAAACATTTTTCTTCTCTCTCTCTCTTTTTTTAATCATTATTCTCTTATTTCTAAGGGCTTATTTGGATTTGTGAAAATCATGAGAAAAATATGCATTTTCCATAAACCTTATTTTCAAGAAAATGTGGAAAAGGAAATATTATTACTCATGTTTGTTTATCAATAACATTTTTTTTTTCAAATAATAATAATAATAATAATAAAGTTTATTTTCAACTTATATGTTTGATAAAATATAACTCTCGTAAGAAATTCAACTTGGAAGCTCAAATTATTAATAATACAACGTGGCCCCACTTTAAGATAAGATATATTTTTTAGCCAACGGGCCACTTACATGTGAATTAATTAAAAGGTTCCGTCTTTCATTGCATAAGCTTTGACAAGTTAAAGAAAATGGCTCAATTAATATTATTAGTGTGACATCGACTCCGTTCATTTAGTGTGGCTTCCCTTACTCATTATATATATATATATATATATATAAACTAACCATGGTGCAATTAATAATTAGGTGGGCCTAACTTTGAGATAATGCACGTATGGAGTCGCAATCACTTCACCAACTGCTCTTATCTATTGGACATGTGCATGGTTGAGAGGCCACCAAAGATATATAAAATAATAAATAAATACAAAGAAAGTGCAATCCAATAGAGGGATGTCATGTGGATGTCATGCATGACTACCCTGAGTGGCATGGCACACACGTTATATGTCATCCTCTCGTTGAAACCTTCCCAAGCTCCACCTTGATGTTTATATGTCATGTCAACAGTTTATAAGTTCATTCCTGCCAGGATGAACTGATAACATAAAAAACTTTATCATGATACAAAACTTTTGTGTCCGTATGAATATTTTAATGGTGGTCACTCAATTCCCACTATTTTTCCTTGTGTGGCCCACTTGAATTTTAAATCTACCTCATTTTTGGTCACTAACCTTAAAATAATATTATAAAACCGATGGATGACGCTGATGCCCCACATCTCTTCCATATGTGAAAACTTTCTACCTCATGCCTTTAGAAGGAATCCCATGGATTCCTCAAATCTGGATCTGGTTTGAGTTGCGAAAAGCCCTCATCTCCTTATATCTCTACACTCCATGCACGAGATTCAATGTTGGAAACCTACGATGAAGTAAACATGGATGATTTTTCAAACTAAGAGATTTAAATTTCTATTCCACTTAATACTATCTAGTTCGATGCGCCAAACACCCGGTGGGGCACTAATATTAGAGTAGTGTACATTGTGATTGTAGACACTTGTCTATTGAAATACGACCGTTGGTTTTTTTAACCGTCCAATAGATATCTACATCAGATTATCCAATCAGGGTAATACTTGGTCCATGATACATATAAATTGGAATTAATAATTTAAACAATTTATTTTGAATATCGTATTTTACATAGTATTAAAAAAATAAAAAAGGAGAGAACGAAATGAGGGGGGGAGGGGGATAAAGAAAGAGAGAAATAAATCCACACAGAAGTAAACATCATCTTTCATAGATGCCATCAAATATTTACAAAGTGAAAAGAGAAAAGAACAGAGACCACTGGGTTAGGTGCATACGTGGACTAGATCTAGACCACTCATCAGGGCTGATTACTTTGAAGTGTCCATATCTCAAAAATTCACATTGATCGTTAGAAACTTAGCCATCCATCATGCACCTACAAATGTTCACTAAAACATAAATTGTAAACGTGATTAACCGTCCACTGACTCATCCAAAGTAGAACCCACCTGCTGAACGGTCCAGATCACGTATCCAGCTCTTTCTCATTAAACAAAACAAAACTAAGGGAATTGATATTTCCACCCTCCTATAGACTAATACACTCCCATTTCTCGATTCCGGGAACTGAAATAATACACTTTTGTACCATCACATACAAGCGACTGTACGTGCCCTTTCACGTACAACCGTTTCTTTCCCGCTTTCCCACCAACGTATCATACGTGTAAAAGATCAGATCCGTTAAAAAGATGGGCCACGCCACGATAAATCACCTCGTACAAAAATAGGCCGATCGCTCATTAGGTAGGCCACACCATCTTCTGTCCGTTGATTTTGACGTTGTGTCCCACTTGATGAGTGGATGGATCAGCCTTCTCTGCATACCATCTGACGATCATGGCGTGTGGCCCACCTTTTCACGGATCTGATACTCCGCAGATGCGACACGTTGGGCGGAAGAGAAAAAGCCGTGCGAATCAAACGGTGGATGCAGTTGCAAATGGTGGGTCCCACAGAAAGGGGACCATCGGCCTATCTTTCTCACGTGCGGACGCCCCTGTCCACGTGCGAGGGTACGGCAGCGACACCAATGCCAACGACGGGTACGGAGAAATACGATTCTAGCATAACCCGCTTTTGTATTTCTTCGAGCGATGCGCCCGTTTGCACCAGATCTTCTACCAGCGACGAATAGAAGGATTTTAGCTTCTTGAGCATGTAAGAATATTGCAATCTCAGCCATCGGATCTTGAGGCGTTTGAGAAGCCCCACGATGAAAAACCGGCCTTTGCGACGTTGTCCGCCGAGACGGATGGAAGGGAGCTTCCGACGCTTTGTGCGGGTTTTTGATGAGAAGGTGGTGGTGGGATTTGGACGAGATGGCAAGTGGAAGAGGGTGGGCTGGCGGGGGCTGATCAGAGGGTTCTGATCGTTGGATGCCATGGAAGATGGGAGATAGGATATGGGATATGAAAGAGAGAAGGGGGGGGAGGGTATTTAAAGGAGGAAATGGTCCTCCGTCCCATGATAAGGATGTCAAATACGGTTTTTTTAACAATTGGAAATATCTCCTCTATTTTTTGTTATTACAAAAACCTCCCTCGTTTAGAATTCCTTTAAATTGAGTCCAAGAATTTTGGGAGCATATTCCACGCCGTCCATCCCTTATCTTTTAA
Organism: Magnolia officinalis; assembly: GCA_021015155.1. NCBI lineage: Eukaryota > Viridiplantae > Streptophyta > Magnoliopsida > Magnoliales > Magnoliaceae > Magnolia > Magnolia officinalis. The sequence goes on from JAJHSJ010000009.1 coordinate 3,592,485, forward strand.
TAACTTTAGGGCATGAAATCAAAAATAAAATAAATTCAAAACTTCAGTAGACCATACTACGGGAAGCAACAGTGTTAAGTGCCTTAGCAGTAAAAACTTTCCAAACGCACCATAATATTTATTTTCCATCCAATCTATTAATAAAGTTACACAAACTTAAATGAAGAGAAAAAATAAATATTGCTGCTCATGAGTAGTTTTAAAAGGTCAAAATCCATTGTTTCCTTTGGTATGGTCCTGATTGTTGAACATACTTCATTTTTTAAGATGATCCCTAACATTAATTTAGTAAAACGGATGAATAAAGTGGAAACATATATAGACACACATTAAGGTGGGCTCTATAATAAAGGTTGGACCACACCTAATCTGAACTTATGCATGTTGCCTACATGTGAGGTTGCTCATCCAACAAATTACTCAACCAAAAAAATTAGACACCTAGAAAATTAGGTAATTTAAATTGGGCCACACTATAAAAAAATAATAATAATAATAAGTAAAAAAAAAAAAAAGGGGGTAAGCACTAAAAAATCTCTAAATTAGCAAGGCTGGATAACTATGGTTGGATTAACCTGATTTTTTAGGTATCCAATAGTGCTCATAAATGGTGTCTTTTAGCAGCGGGAATCTGCAACAAGTCTTATAAACAAAGAGGAGGTATCTGTAATAAACTAAAAACCAAGGGGAAGTAGTATGTATAGATTTCATATAACCGAGGTACTTAAGTGTAATTAACGTTTTTTAATCTCTAAGCTGGCCTCGGTATTTTTCGACCCAGCATGTAAAAGTTCACATGGGAAGATTCTAGCCGTCCAATGTTTGGCCCTTGTTTACTTGAAAAGCGAGAGTCGCAGTCTTTTATTTCTCGGCCGTCTATTTGCTGGGCTCTGGTTTGATGGTTTTAGTCGTGTTTTGTTGAATATTGCTGGGAACTGATCACCCGCAGGCTGCAGCCGGCTGACACCCGAGCCAGGCAAGTGGTGGGCCCACACCACGGCAAAAATCATGCCAGCCCGCTCATCGGACGGGCCAAATGTACGGATGAAAGGGCGATCAACGTACAGGTGTGGCCCACCTAAAACTGTGGTCGGCCTGATTACAGATAAACCTTCATGGTGGGGTCCACCATCCACATTCTGGTGGGAGGTGGGTGATCTGTTTATCGTGTCAGATCAACGGTCTGGATTATTGGCCCATGCGTCCACGTGCAAAGATTGAAGGATTGTCGGAAGTAATGCCACGTTGCGAGAGTATGGGCCGTGAACCGTGTGTGCGTCCCAGCGATGATAGTTTCTGTTGAGGTCAAAATCTGGTCAACCCTCTTCCCCTCTGTATCTGGTCAGCCCTCCGGATAGGTGACGGATCTGGTTCCCTGCACGCAAACCGTGAGCAATGGAGACCCTGGCTAAGCCGGGGGACCCTCCGATGCCTAAGTCAGGACAAAAGAATCTGGGTCTAAGTTGTGGAGGAAAGAGAGTGTCAGATGTCGCGTACCTGTTGTCATGGAATTATGTGATATTTATACCTCTTCATCGCTTGATCCGCCTTCGATAATCTCGGCACGATCAGTGGGATTTGCAGATCGTGAAGATATTGCCTAGAATCCGCAGATCATGTGTTGCGGCGTGCGTATCTGCAGGCGAGATAATAGGATATATCCATATGCGGCAGTTTCTCCACTTAGCGCGTGGAACCTTTAACCTCGGAGGTGCCTCGGCTCGGCCAGACCGAGGGAGACAGTATCGCTCCGAGCTGATGATCGTTCGTGAGTGACGTAGCTAGTCATTCTCGATGTTATGATGGACGTCCGCTCGGAGTTGATCGTACAACTCGAATGTTTTCCCTACCGTCTGCCCTTGGAAAGAAGGCGGTCAAAGACGGGAGCTTCACCCATCTTAACTCGCCTTCCTAGTTTTATGCTGAGGCTCGGACCCTCCACCCGGACTAATGGATCGTCGATCCCTCCGATTGTAGTCGGCTCGGATCTTCCTATAACAGTTTCTACGATGGATGGGAGGACAGCTGATAGAGACCCATTATCGTACAGCGGCATAAATCCGTACGGATCCTGTTTGGGCTTAAAAGCGGATTGGGCAGTGACCCAACAGCACATAGATGGGTGGCGCGCGGATTAGGTACTACCCCCCTGTTCGGAGCTCGGAATAGGCGGAAGCTCCGAGGGCAACTGATGGGCCACCGTGATGTATGAATCTTATCCACACCGTTCATCTCTTTTTTTCATATTATTTTAGAGCACTATCATAAAAATATAGAATATTGTATTCTCAAATGGACACACGGTGGTGATTAAATTTATACCGTTGAAAATTTCTTAGGGACCATAGAAGTTTTAGATCAAGATAATATTTGTTTTTTCATTTCATCCATGTGTATATGATCACATCAAAGGGTTGGATGGAAAATAAACGACAGAGTGAGCCCTAGGAAAATTTCAACAATGGGCGTCCTTAGCATCGCTGCTTCCAGTGGTGTGGTCCACTTGAGCCGTGAATCTACCTTTTTTTGGTCCGTTTTTCTATAATAACATGAAAAAGGGATGGATGGCGTGGATAAGATTCATACATCATGGTGGACACCCCCAGAGCCTCCGCCTGTCTCGAGCTCTGAACAGGCTGGGGTAGTACCTAATATGTGCCCAGATAGGTGGCGTTGGGCGTGTGGGCCCACCACGCCATCCATAGTTTTGCTCTCATTTTAGGGCATAAGCCCATTGAAGTGATCAAAAGCTAAGTGGACCATACCATATACAACAAAGTGATAATTGAGTACGCACCATGAAAAATAAGAAAATTCTAAGCCACGAGTCCGTATAACCTCATCAACAAGTGAAGTCAGTAGCAAATAAACATTACAACACCCGTGAAAGTTTCAACGGTAGGAGTTATTTACACTCATTTTTAACGCCTGACACGAATTAATACGAGCTACCACATATTCACACTAATAAGTTAGTATAGACAGAAATTCTACTCATGCCCTGTAGTATTTTCACTTGATCTTCCTATGGTGTTATGCATTTTGTTATTAATACATAGACATGTACCATTATGCATGCTTTTAGACTAAGTGACCATGTTTAAGCATGTCAGTGAATGAGGCACCATATCCAACATGTCTAGATTCGTTGAAAGATTATATCTTATCACATATTTGACTATGATATATTCGGCGATGTCGTCTCTCATGGTCCTCCCAAAATGGTAGATCTTTTAGGGATGTTTGGAAAGTCTCTGGCATTCGAGAAAGTTCCGAATATCGGAAGAGTGAACTACTTAGTACTTTCTAAGCAAATTCAATTATACTTCAGACCCAAATCAAAAGAAAATGGACAGCGGCTACATCAGGTCCCAAGTTGTATAATGATTGGATAAAAGAATGAGAGAACTTGAGGACTCAATCTTGTAGTTGTGGCAAGAGAATGGGAGAACTAGATGGAAGATCGTGTTTGACCCATCTCTGATAACAGATCATTATTAAGAGGATCCCATCCATCTATCCTCTCAAACATTCCCAACCATCATGAAGTGAATGGTTAAATACAAAAGGTGGTTTAATCTAAACAGTCCAACATCTTGATTGGAAATGCAAGAGGTGGGCCACCAAGTGAATGACCATAATCTGGATCAGCGATCTCTTGATCATCTCAAATCTAATTAGTGGGCTATGAACATTTCTGTAAAGGGATCAGTTACAAAAAGAGAATCCTATAATCCAGCGGTTCCATGTCTATTCAAGGAGATTTTTTTATTTGAAAAGCATGTAATAAGTGCGAATGATTTAAGATTAGTAAGGAAATGCGGTGAGGGTTTTGCTACCTCGAAAAGCTATTAAAATAAAAATAAATAAAAAATTTAAAAAAAAAAACATGATAAAGAGCTCGGGGCCCCATACCATATACATCTATCTACTTTTTAATTTATCTTTCATAGCAAAGCATAAACTAGTTCTAACTTACATTATTACTGCTTAGTGGCTCTCGCTACCGTACCATATGAGCATATTAAATATACGTAACCCTAATTTGTTGAATCATGATCAACTAAGTTCCAATTTAAGTGATCATACTAATTTGACCATATCATGCTGATTATTTGTCTCGATTATTTATTCTGATAAACAAATCAAGTATTTATCTCCCATTTATTTTATTTATTTGGTTGTTTGATACTTTGTCGATTATAATTGGTCATACATTCAAACATTAATAAAGTCTGCGCTATTTAGCCTTCCTTGTTTTTACATCTGTTTATCTCTATTCTTTTGAGAAATATCAAGGTAAAGTATTGGTGAAAGAATAAGTTCATTGACACGAGACAAAAAGAATCCATTTGGAAGGGCTAACCCATACCCTTTGACAAATCACTTGATCAATGATAACAGCTAGTGGTTGAGAGGATAGTTTGATCATCACATCTAGTCTCTAATCAGTTTGACTCAACATAGGGGACTTCAGTGGTTCAATCAAACTTTAAGTCAAATAGACTCTAGCACACATGCACATAATGTACATAAAATTTGAATACAAGACCTCCATCACACATGCGGCCTCATGTTTGATTGAATTGACATAACATGTGTCATTTTTCCATTGTTTCCTATGCGCGCAATCCACTTGAGCTTTTAATTGTGCTTCGAATTGAGATGACAAAATGTATGAACAATGTGGATACAAAACACATACATCATGGCGGGCCCCACAATACTTGTTAGGTGGGACTCAAATTACATAGTGTAGTAAAGAACACCCACTTTGATATATATTATGTGTTGCTGATGAAAAAGCTCTATTAGCCCATCTTCATTTTGGACCATTATAATCCCCATATTTTTGTTAATTTTGGAATGGGACGTCCTTGGGCATTACCTTTGATTTCTCAAATTGAGTACATGTACATGTGTATATCGCATGTGTTTAGGACCATCAAGTGTGATTTTAGGTCCACCAAAACCATCCGACCGAGTGGAAGTTGCGAGTTTTACGGAATATGGACAAACTCCCACAATGTCACCATGAAAATGAAGGTTTTTGGGGGAAGTGGAGCACGGTGCCATCGAGCAAGCCACAATACTACAGTGAAAAATGAGTATTTTTGGGCAGCGATCGATGGTGTTATTTTCACTCTTTGTTCAACAATGGACATCAATGTTTGGCAACAGACATTTTTAGTGCGCTAACTTCAGAAATTCATATCCCCTTAATTACAACTTCGATTGGGATGATTACAAAGTCAAATTGAAGCTTGATTAGTCTATTTTTATTAATAAATAAATAAATAATAATACTAAAACTAAAATGAAATTGATTTTAGGACATTTTAAAAACTGTATAGAAAATCATTGATTTCACGCAGCTGATACTTTCAAAATTTTAAGAATATTTATAAAACTCGAAATGAAAAGAAATTTGGTGATGTTAAATAAGACTTGACGATGAATTACAAGAAAAATTAAAAAAAATAATCTAGTAACTAAAAATAGCAAAAAAAAATTACAAGCAATTTAAGCTCATACTAAAAAACTAGGGACCAAATTTTTCGTACTCAAGTACCGAATTTCGGAATGTGACAACCACACCTTAGGAAATAATGTTGATTGACTACCAACCAGTGAAAACTTCTTAGAATAATAAGAGTTTTCAATCACTAATATTTGTGTTTTTCTGTGATTCATGTCTGTTTGACCTAAATAACATGTTGGTTGTCTATGACTAATAAACATTACCATAGGTCTTAGAAAGTTTTAATGATGGGCATTCAATGAACACTATAGTTTGGTTCATTTAAGATCTAATCTACTTAATTTTTGGACTCATGTTTTAAAATTAGCTAGAAAATGGATGAAAGGTATGGATAAAACATATTCATCATGGTAGTGCCATATATCTTTTCACCTTTGGTAGCTATCTGGATGCCAAAGTGATGTTACGAAGTTTTGTAGGCCCCACCATGATCTATGTGTTGTATCCACACCGTACATCCATTTGGGGATATATTTTAGGAAATTAGCCAAAGTATGAAGTAAATCCGAAGCTCAAGTAGAACCACCACAGAAAATAGTGGGACAGTGACACCCACCATTGAAACCCTCCTAGTGTCGATCATGATGTTTATTTGAGATCTAACCTGTTTCATAAGTTCACACAGACATGGATTAAGGGAATAAACAAATATCAGCTTAAAACTTATGTGGCCCTAGAAGTTTTTAATGGTAGGCGCTCAATCCTTATTATTTTGTGTTGGAATTCACTTGAGCTTTGTATCTGTCTCATGCTTTGGTTCATGCATTAAAATGATCTCTCCAAATGAATGAACGGTGTGGATACAACGCATGCATCATGGTGAGGCCCACGTATCTTGGTGACGTCACTTGAGCTGTCACGCCCTGAAATTCAGGTACCTGAATAAGGTCTTCGGGACCCGAATCCCAAGGTTCGTGAATTATAAAATAATAATATTTATTGCAATCCACGTGATTCAATCAAATTCAATAAATATTCAACGTCGTCTAAAAGAAATTACAGCTGAAATGTTTATTAGATTCAACTCTCTTGATAGTTTTCCCTTTCTACATCGAAATTTGAACATAAACTAAACCTAAATAACAAAAGAAAAACTGAATTGAATTAAAACTAAACCAAATTTTCTAGAAAATAAAACTAATAGTAGAGGCCCGCCTGCTCGTAGTATTCCAGCTCTGCACCTGTGCATTTTTTTAGTAAGATAAGTATAACAGCCCAATAGGGTCATTTCTTACTCAAAATTTAACATGTTCAGATAATATCAATTTTATAACAATGAAGGAAAATAGAATACAGATAATGAAATTTAACAACAGAATTATGAAAATGCGATGCATGTGATATTTCCATGAATACTCATAACATTTATAACATTTCTTACAACACCGTACCCAAGTGGATGGTCACGTCGCATTAACGCGCACGCACTGGTACCTCATGGTGATGGACCCATTTATACGTTAGCTGGTCAGACTACTGTTCCAGTTGTACCTCTAACGTATGTTCACGCATACAATTGTACTCATACGCCGTACACAAAGGAGACTTCAAATGATCTAGTGGGTTCTAGGGCTTTTCACCCAAGGGACACAATTACCCTACTTACTGACTTTAGGGTCTTTCACTAAAGGGACATGATTGCCCTACTTGCTAATTTAGGGTCTTTCACCCAAAGGACACGATTGCCCTACTTGCTTACGTTACATCCAACATATTAAAATTGATGCTCAATAATGATAGACATACATGTAAGATGAATAATTATTTCACAATAAAAAATATCAACAATATAATTCTAATTAATAATTCTATATTTAAATTTTGTTGAAACTTTAATAATTCAAATACTTAAATAAAATATTATTTTAGTATTATTTAATTTAGAAATTTCTATGAAATAATGTACAAGAAATTTTAGTTTCAATTCTAAAATTTTGAAAATTTTCTTAAATTTAAGTTCATTTAAATTTAATTTAATTAACTCTTTAAAATTTTAGAATTAAAATTTGGATTTTAATCTTTATAGAAACAAAAATATTACACTGATTTATATAATATAACATTAATAATGTAATAAAAATTATTTTTTAATAATTTAAGTTAATCTATCTTAAAAAAATTTATCTAATTATTTTAAATTTAAATTCAGGATTTTATTATTATTTATTTTTATATCTAAATTTAATAAGTTTAAGGAAGTTATTAATTTAGACTTTGGATATTATTATTATTATTATTATTATTATTATTATTATTATTATTATTATTTTTTACACTCAAATTTTAACTTATTATTTTATTATTATAATTAATTATAAGTTATAAATTATTGGAATTTAAATTTTTGGTTTACTTTTTAACTTAAATTATTATTATTATTATTATTATTATTATTATTATTATTATTATATATAATTCAGATCAATTAAATGATTAAATTTAATAACTAACATACTCATTAATTAAAAATATTTTTAAAATTAATTCAAAATTACTAATTTAAATAAATTCATAAATTAATTTGAATTTAATTTATTTTTAATAATTTACTTTCATATTAATTAATTTTTAAAATTTTAGGAATAATTCATATTTAATTTTTAATCTTTACAAAAAAAAATTAAGACTTAATAAATTAAAATATAAACTTAAATAAATTATTTATTTTATTCTGTAAATTTATTTTATTTTATTTATATAAAAAATATATATATAAATTATTTCTGCATTAAATATTAGAAATATAGAAATTAATAAATGAGTAGGATTCCCTACATAATAATCAACTGACAATAATATTCCTATCAAAATTTTGGATTAAATAAACATATTAAATAACTAAAAACGATAAATTTCATGATAAGATCACCTACCTTAAAAGTTTGATGATCCGGTCATGCTTGATCTCTTGATCTACAGAGCTCTCTCTCTCCCTCTCTCTATTTTGATCTGATTGTTTCCTTCATTTCTCTCTCTCTCTTTTTTTTTTTTTTAAAGGGGTGCGTAATAGAATGGAAGAGAGGGGATTATGGGAGGGTTCGGCGCCCATTATTGTACGAAAATGAAGGAAGAATGGAGAAAGTGGTTTAGTCGGCGTGCAGAAGATATAATTTTTATTTATTATTATTATTATTATTTTAAGATATGGTGGGTCCCGCTAACAATAATATAAATCTACTCCGTCCATCATCTCGGCCTTGCCAATAGAAGTTGTAAGGCCAAAAATGAGGCTAATCCAAAACTCAGGTGGGTAACATGCAAGCGGACGGTGGGGTTACTTCAAAAAAAAAAAATGAGTTGTTACATGAGCAGCTATATATATACGCGTCCCTACCAAAGTCAATGCCCCGTGCACCAAGCAATCCGAGTCGGTGTTGGGACCACCACCCAATTCACTTCCTGGGGCTTGGAGGTTATGGAACATTTATCGTACTGGGTAAACTCAGTTGAGCCCACCTTGAATGTATGTGGTCTATCCACGCCGTCCATCCTTTTTTTCCATCTAATTTAAAGGGTTTAGCCCAAAATTGAAACATATCCAAAGATCAAGTGGATCATACACCGGTGAAACCTTGCTAGGCCCCACAGTAATGTTTATTTGTCATCCAACCTGTTCATGAGATCATACACACATGGATGAAGGGAAAACACAAATATAAGCTTGATCCAAAACTTCTGTTGCCCCCAAGAAATTTTCAACGGTAGACGTTCAATTCAACTGTTTCATATGGTGTGGTCCATTTGATCATTGTACATGCTTCAATTTTGGGCTCAAGCCATAAAAGTATCTGTTGAAATGGATGGACGGAGAGGATAAAATACATAAATCATGGTGGACCTCACAGAGTTACTCATTACGCGATCCCCTTCCGTAAAATATTTAAACGGTGGGCCACTCGTTTATCGATTCACCTTCTCGAAGCTTCCAGATGCATGATATTCTATAGACCGGAAACCGCCCCTAGCCCCACCACCACATATAATAGAGCGACGAATGTGATGCTACACCACAAAAATAATGGGGAGACGGTCAGAAACATGAATGCACAGGACGGTAGGTGCAGGATTCTGTGGGCCCCACATCAGTTGCTGCTTGCTAAACGGACAGTGGATCTTGTTATCTCAGCCTTTGTTTTTTTCTGGGTCGCATTTCAGATAAATGCTCATGGTATCACAGCCTTTGTTTTTTGTGGGTCGCAATTTAGAAAAAATAAATGCTCATTTGGACAATCGGATCTACGGCTACTATGCAAAAGCACTGATTGGATGATCCAATCCATTTCTGATTTTTATTTTTTTTTTGCCTTATTTTATAACGGTCGATTTTCCCAACCATGTGTGGATTAGTTAGATCATCACCACCGCTACCATCATCATCATCTACCGTCCATATTAAGGCCAATGATCACGGGGTTACAATTGAGAATGTTGATCAATTGATGGTGGGTCCCAACAAATTGATTGATCAAACTGTAGGTAGGACCATTTTTGTATGAATGATGTTGACCGTCCATATTAAAGGCCAATGATCATACAGTTACAATTGTCGTATGATGTAATATTTGCATGGTAGCACATGTAATCTATTTTAGACCTAATGGATGGTCTGGATCAATCAATTAGATTGTTTAATTGCGCCAATAAAACATATGAAACAAAAATCAAGCTAGTCCGTTCATCATGTGGGCCACACTTAAATTTGGAGTTTTTGGGTGGTGGTCTATATTGCTTTCTATGGTGTGCCCACCTAGCAATTTGATCAGCCTGAGTTTTTTTTTTTTTTCATGATCATCATGGCTGGGATTACCTGCTGGACGGCTACGATGTCATGCACATACACTACGTATGATCCTTGATGAGGATACCGGAGTGGGGACCTATTGTTTAGTGATTGAGATCGTTGGAATGGTTGGGCCCCACCATGAATGGAACAACCATAGCTCTTAAAGTTCCCTAGGAACAAGAAATGTCAGAACACGTGGACGGACGGTTCCGTGTTCCAGATCGCTGATATAGTGGGCCCCAGTCTTAATGGGAGAAGGCCAAAAAATCCCTTAGCTGGAAAATCCCTTTCTGTTTTTATTCTTTTCCCATTTAACTGTGACCGTTGTTGTATTCTGCTTTAAAGGCCGGTTCCTCTGCGTGCCATTAGTGGGGCCCACAGGGGCGCGTGTATGGAATCTAACCCGTACATTAAGTCAGCCCAACCATGACAGTGGGATGCCCCAACAATATTATTTTAAACCGTCTATTAGTCGGAAATCAATTCAAGCTACTGTTCGTCTTCCTCCCATGTGGGCCCGCCGATCAAGGACGCTGTTTGTGTCCTACACCCGCCCGTCTCTGGCCACGAACGGGACCGTGATGCATCTGTTTATACATGACATTCATCCCTTCTCTCGTATCCTTTTAAGTAGTGCGGCACAACTCGGCTCAGATCAGCCAATAGATAACCCTACCTCGATCTCGGCTCAATCCTTGAGCTTGACTGGCCAGCTCAGATCAATTCGGTCAACAACACGGACTAACTCGAGCTGAGTTTGAGACAATACGACGTTTTCTCAAACACATTATGCATCTTCAATCTTTCACATAATGCAACACAATATAGCAGTTCACGGATATTTCATCAAACACTCAATAGAAGCATCAAAATCAAGATATGAATGTGGTTTTATAATGTAAAGTTTTTATTTTTTAAAGTGAGTTTTTCCGTATCCATTCCTTCCTCACTATCAGCCAATCCCCCAGAGAATGTATACACTTGAAACAATGCTTCATTGAGTGCATCAATATCAAAATAATCGAGTCATCAAGCCGAGCTTATTCGAGTTAAGGTTTGATGTTAAAGCCCGACTCATCTAAAAAATATTTCAAGCTCTAAAAACCAGCTCAACTCAATCTGAATCCAATTTCAACCGAACACGGTTGGAGCTTTTCTGATTTGGGTCAAGCAAGCTAACTGAAGTAACTCAACTCATGTATAGCTCTAATTTTAGGGTATGTACACCCAAATAAGTATATCTAACGTGCTCAATTAGACCATACTAAAGATGGCTCTTGCATTTAATGCTTTGTACCTCTAATGTAATACAAGTTTATTACTTGGTGCGGTTCACTTGAGTGTATGACTCATTTTTGTGCACATACCTTACAACGATGAGAGAGAAGGGATGGACCGCGTGATAAAAAGATACATCACGGTGGGCCCGCCCATAGAACTGCCCGTTCGTGGCTAGAGACGGGGCTGTGTTGGATGCAATCCGCGTCCGTCAATCAATTATCTGATCACCGCCTCATGGACCACACCATGAGGCCCACATGTGTGGAACTAAAAGCATCAACAAGTTGAAAGTTCTCAGAGGCAAATTAGCTCATGGCCCTATAAATCCGGGTCTGATTGTCAGTTGCTTTCAAAGGAGAGAGAAATGATCACCTACAACACGTTGCATGTGCCAACACATAACGTGTATAACACCGTATATGTGCATGTGGTGGGCCCCGCCCTGAAGACCCTCTTGCACAAAAGTCACGCCTGTCCATTCATCAGGCAGGCCACTGCGTGGAAAACAATGAACGGATTACATCAGATTGGCCGGTGTATGACTAATGTGCACATATGGCCTGCTTAGCTAATGGACCGCCCAGATCTTTGCACGGACCAATCTCTATGTTTGGACCAACCTTATGCATGGCTCAGATGTCCTTACGCAAGCAACATAATATGTGAATTTACCACTAACCAAAACCTCTGTGGGCCCACCAAGATGTCTGCTTGAACAGATACTATCAACGATCCACATCTGAACTAGGAAAAGCGAAACAATTAGAGGAACGGATGAGTCCGCATGATGCCTTTTTTATTTTCGCTCGCGGTAAACTTAGTTCCGAAAAAGTGACTTCTTAAGGATAAGAAGCTACTATTTTGATCAAAATACCCCTTGACGGTTAAAGCAAGCAGAGTAGAAAGAATGGTATTTTGGTCTTTTTGTGTTTATCCGTACAACCCTACTTCTAGCTCTGCAATTAAGGTTTCTTTGCAGCGAATGAAATTGCTGGCTGAAACCTGAGGTCTATACGGCTCAAGAACCCAAAGACCATCTTTATATCATCCAAGACCGTAGGGCCCACCCAACGTACAAACCTACTGCCTTAGCACGCGTTAAATCTCTCTTCGCACGTGTACTTGCGCATGGTCAGTTCTCTACACGTGCTAAAAATAAAAGCTTGAGATTTTTACTTGTTTGAATAGGAGGCGAGTAATGGCAGTTAGTCAGTTACAACAACATCTCTATTTTTGTGGAATATTTATCAAAATCTAATTCATAAATTAATTGAAGTAGTTGGTTGTGTGGAGGCCGGACTCGGATTCGGTAGTTAGTAGTTACCCCTCCTTTACCTGGTTGGTGCTGTAAAAGTTATTTAAGCCCCACCATTATGAATTTGTTTTATCCATGCCGTCCATCCATTTTTCCGGCGTATCTTAGGTCATGAGTCCAAAAATGAGGCAGATCGAAATTTAAGGTGGACCACACGACATGAAATAGTGGTGATTGAATGCCCACCATTAAAAACATCCAAAGGTTTACTATAATGTTTATTTACCATCCAGCCTATTGATTAGGTCACACACTAAGGGCCTGTTTGGGAGCATGGATTTGGAACCCCTGGATTCGAAACCCCTCAATTTGCAATTCTCCTAGTATGTTTGGCACCTGGAGTGTGAATAACTTTAATCCAAAAATACATATCCCAGCTATATTTATAGGGTTTGAATTTAATTACTAAATCAACTTTAATATCTCTAATTAGTGAGATATGTAATTTTTGAAACAATGGTTGTGATAAGCCTACTGAAATATATATTTTGCCCGAAAATGGTGAAATTCCATGTCTCGGATGAGCCACAAGCACAAGATCATGTCTGAGTGACTAACCAACGATTTTTAATCATTGATTTACACGGACAATGTTTGGACGATGTTAGACAATGTTTGAACGGTGTTGATTTACATGGGCAATGCTTGGACAGTGCAGATCATCATTAGTGGGTCATGTGCCCAATAGAATGATAGTGTATAGTGAGACACATGTTACACATGCAACTATTGAAATGATTTTAGGATTACAAACCCCCTCAAAAAGGGGAATGTAAACCCCCTGGTTTTGAAACTCCCGTTTACTCTATGCTGCCAAACAACCAGGTGATTTGAAACCCCCTCAAATCCCCTCTAATCTACGGTGCCAAACGATCCCAAAAAACCTTTTTAATCGTGGGCCTTCAATCACCGTTGTTACTGTGGTGGGCCCACATAGCAACAACCAGTGCCACGGTACTAGCAGGTCAGTAGGTATATATATCATGATGGGCCACATACCAGTGCTGAGGTCGGTACTTTTAGGTCAGTGGGTAATTGCGTCGGTTGAAGCCACCGTGGTATGATTTTCATTATAAATACAGTATACCGGTTCTCACGAGAACTGGTAAGAACTTTTCCAGAACTCATCACACGTTATATGTGGGTCCAAAATCGAAACCGTCCAGGTGATGCAGAACCCCATGAAACTTGTGCACCGACTTTCACTCTGATCCAAAACCTTGGTGGGCCATGGAAAATGGAAACAGTTTCCTCCCTTGATTTATTTTGGGCCTACATCACGTGTATATATAAAGAAAGAGAGAGGGATATGGTACCGTAAGGTCGACCTAATGGGAACTTGAACTTTCCATGGGGTCGAGCTGTGTGGGCTCCACCGTGATCTTTGTCGAACAATAACACCATGCATTTGATGAGTCCCCTTTAGGTTATGGGATATGTCAAGGATAAGCCATGTATGGAACTTAGGTGGGCCATACCATCTAAAACTATGTAAAGACATGCCTAAAACATATAAAACCACTTGGTGGGGCCTACCTGAGTCTTGGATGCAGCCGAAACTTTGTCTGCCCCTCATCCAAGTGGGACACACATAATAGATGGGCTGGATTTCTAAACCATATCTCGTTGGGCCCAATAAATGATTATGAATGTTTTAATGGAAGGGTAACCTCTCTCAACTGTTGCATGTGGTGTGGCCCACCTAATTTATGTATTGACTTGATTTTTAAGCTTGTAGCCCACCATGAATTGGTGCATTTGACTTATGGGGTTGATGTTCAACACATCACAGTGGGTCCACACAGCTCTCTCTCTCTCTCTCTCTCTCTCTCTCTCTCTCTCTCTCTCTCTCTCTCTCTCTCTCTCTCTCTCTCTCTCTCTCTCTCTCTCTCTCTCTCTATATATATATATATATATATATATATAAAAACTGATTTTTATTTTCATCCCTGTGATTCACACCTGATCAGCAGGTTAGGTGAAAGATACACACCTGGTGGCCTCACACAAATCATGATTGGCATCTATGTTAATACTCCAAATGGTGCGACCCACCTGACTCATCGAACTGCCTATCTTGGCCCACAGAGCTATGTCCTTGCTACCTAAAATGCATTTTATATGAGATTCCAAGTGATAGCTAGTGTGTGAAATCTGCTCCCTCCATCAGCTGAATGGTCATATGTTCGCTACAAATAACAAAAATCAGCCCAATTCAAAACATAGATGAGTTGTATTGAGAAACCATGTAAAAAATAACTCACGAAATTTTTGAGAGGTCTATTCATCCTGGTGGGGCTCACCTGATGAGGGTTGGATGGCATGTAAACAACCCCAGTGGCCCCATGAAGGTTCCTATGGCTGGAATCAGGGGCGGCTCGGTTAAGCAGGTGAGGCAATTGCCTAAGCCCCCTAATTATGAAGGCCTTGTATTATAGTAAAATTAAAATTTCTTAATTATGAAAGTCCTATGTTATAATAAAATTAAAATTAAGAAGAAAAAAATAAATCTTAAAAACTAGCACTATCAATAATAACAGTAATTTTATAGTTTCTTTTCAAAATAATAACATCATTCTCAATAAATTCTTCTCCTAAAACTTAGAACCACGGGTACCTACTTTATTACTATTTAAATAAATAATTAATTAAATAAACCTAAAAATTCCCATTTTTATGACTTACCTAAGGCCCCCAAAAATGTTGAGCTGCCCCTAGCTGGAGTCCACATCCTCGTTGTTATGAGGTGAGGCCCACTTCGAGCACACACACATCATGGTGGGCCATAGAGCCTGGTTGTAACAAAACTCTTATTACTATATGCATTGCCAGCCACAGATTTATGCAATTTTCCTGAAAGAGATGTCACATCCAACTGGTTGTACATAAGTTACTATACACCAAGTGGGTAACTTACAAGATGGCATGTGCTTGCAACATCCAACCCGTCCAGCACGTCTTCATCCTATATTTTGTACAAAATCAGCCTCATCCATTCATTAGATTGGTCAGGTTGTCCACACCTGTATTTTGTTATTTATCAGTGGTCATGCATTAGGTTTGCACACGGTCACCTCACAGTGGAGTTAGCGTATCAGAAGTGGTAGATGTCTCATGTATGTGATGGACAGCATTTTATCATCCAGTGGTTGAATGTGAACATATTTAAAATCTTCAGACATTTTTAAATATACTAGGTAGCTAAAGTCGTGCTGTCACATCTTCATTATTGCTAGGAGAATCTTATTGTACCTACTGATAGGACTTGACGTGGACACGAGTCGAACTGAGTCGGGCACAGCTTGACTCGGCTGGGTCAACAATTGACCCAAGCTTGAACTTGGCTCGGCTCAGTCCTCTGGCTTGACTAGCCAGCCTAGCTCGGTTCAATCAACAACCCAGGTAACTTGAGCTGAGTTCAAGCCAAGATCGAGCCAAGTTTACTTTTGTAACATTTTCACAAACACATGAACTACACTTTTAAAATCTTATAGTATGTAAAACAGTAGCAGAGATTTTATAGGTATTTCATCAAACACTTTCTAAGCAACATAAAAATCAAAAAAAAAAAAAAAAAGATATTTATTTCATATACATACCTTCCTTTTCTTTGCCACCAACCACACTTCGTTGAGTCATTTCATCAAACACTTGGTAAGCAACATCAATATCAAAGTAACTGAGTCACCGAACTGGTTTGATCCGAGTTCGATTCAAGTTAGGTTCGATCCTAGTTAGGTTCGATCCGAGTTAAGTTGAGCTCGGGCAAGCTCGAATTCAGTTGGAACTTTTTTTGAGCTCAAAAGATCAGCTCGAATTCAGTTTAGAACCGAGCTTTTTCGAGTCAAGTCGAGTGAGTTAATCGGGCTGACTCGATTCATGTACAACCCTAGATGTAGTAGGATTTGGCTGGTGTAGTTAGAGAAGAGGTCATGCAAATGGCAAAGTATCTAGCAACCTTACTACCCGCGGTTTGTGGCCCAATCAAATCCCGATGGAGTTTGGCTAGTGGCCCCAATGCTTACTTAATAAGAGGTGTAAAGCTTTATTTGCATCACTACGATGTATGTGTTTTATTTATGACATCCATCCATTGTATGTGCTTTATTTATGACGTCCATCCATTTTGTCAGCTCCTTTTGGGACATGAGCCCAAAAATGAGATAAATCCAAATCTCAAGTGAAACGCATCATAGAAAACAATGAGAATTAAATTGAAATCCTTTTGGTGGCCATAAAAGTTTTGAAATATGCTTATATTGTTGTTTTCCCTACATCTAGCTCCGTGGCCTTATCAACAAGTTGGATGGCTAATAAGCATGGTTTTATGAAGTTTTTAATGGAAGACCTTAGACCAATATTGTTTTCTTGTACCGTAGTTCACTTATGATTTAGATGTATGTGATTTTGGACTCATGCCTTGAAATGAGAAGGCAAAATAAATGACCATGGATAAAATAGATACATTATGGTGTGGTTCATAGAGCTTTGACACTTGGGTCACTAACCAAATCGCGTCCATCAAAACCCGCCACCATGGGTCACCAAGGATATTCCCAATAACAGGATTACCAGGCAATCAGCCTCAAATCCTACAAGCATTTCAAACTCGCTGTAAGGTTTTTTTTCAAATGTCCATCAAATGATTCCATTCGAACCTACCATATACATGGGAGATGGGACCCATCCAATAGATTGACCCTACCATATGAATCACCTAGTGCACAGACATTAGTTTGAATAAGTGAGCCACACCATACAAAACAATGGATGCTAATTATATAATTAAAAAAAATACTTGTTATAGAATCATAGTAATATTTAACGTGGCTCAGTAAAAAAGCGATTCATGCATGTATCAAAATGTGAAATACGGAATACTTAATGAAAAAGATAAAATTATCACTGAAAAACTTCTATCATTCACTATAAACATCCACATCTAATACGCGCTAGCCGCAGTTTTTCATAAGCAATGACAGGAGCCATGGAGTACGCAACCAGGTTATAAGCAATTTGCATTCCTAGATAAATGAATCATACTCATTTTTATATAAGATGAAGGTGGGCCGACCTTTTGAAGAGATTGGATATCAAAAATAAATAATATAATGGAAATTATCCTATAGTTGGATGATAAATTAGTGGTCCACCGTGTTTTCCATAAGCATCTAATATGAGAAATACAAAAAGTCAAATGATATTTTCCTTTTCCACTCTTGTTGGGAGCATTAAAATTTATCTTTTTTTCCAAAGTCAGAACCCTACCTTTTCCCCTCTCTCTCTCAACCTTGATTTTCCTTTATTTATTTTTTAGGACAAGATTCATGCATATATGGGCAGAGGGGTTTGTATATATCTCGCTGTCCAACAACCATGGGTAGGAATCTGTCATGCGTTTTAAAATGAGCTTTTAAAGATTCAATTCTTCTAGAGAAGCTCTCAAGTCCAAGCGGTTGGATCGGAAGTTGTTGACCGTCCAAAATATACCTTTCAATTTATCATATGTCATATACATTCCACATCCACCCTTCAACTAATCTGATGTTTGTACTGTAACTTAAAAGAACATTCGTTTCACAATTTAATCAGTTTAATATACACCTTGGGAGGAGATTAGTTGTGGCCTTGCCGTGGGGCCCACCTTCATGTAGGTATTCTATATCCATGACATCCATCTGTTTTTCCATGTCATTGTAGGGGATGAGCCCAAAAATAAAGCAGATCAAGATTTCAAGTGGACCGTAT
Organism: Magnolia officinalis; assembly: GCA_021015155.1. Lineage (NCBI taxonomy): Eukaryota > Viridiplantae > Streptophyta > Magnoliopsida > Magnoliales > Magnoliaceae > Magnolia > Magnolia officinalis. Next base: position 3,611,154 of record JAJHSJ010000009.1, read on the forward strand.
TATAGGAAATAAGTGATGATTGAAAGCTCCCCCATTAAATACTTCATGGCCTGCCCACCGTTATGTTTATTAGCCATCTAACTATTGATAAGTCACACAAACCTAGATAAAGGGAAAAAGACAAATATCAGCCTGATCTAAAACTTTCGTGGCTCACAATAAGGTTTTATTGATCAATCACCACCGTCTCCAATAGTATGGTCCACTTGAGATTTGGATCTACCTTATTTTTGGATTCATGTCTAAAAATGATCTAGCAAAATAGATAGATAGGTTGAATATAAAATACATACACCAAGGTAAGCCCTAAGGGTGAAGGTGGACCAGCTGCCTTGTTTATCATTTTTATGCACTACGATTGTCTAGGGTAGCATATAGGACCCACCTTGATACTATGTGCTAGGGAAAAGCTTTGTGGGCCCATCATGATTTTTGTGTTATACCCATGCCAACCATCTATTTTGCTAACTCATTTTAAGATATGAGCAAAAAAAAAATGAAGCAAACTTAAATTTCAAATAGATCCCACGGTATAAAATAGTGGTGATTGAACACCCACATTAAAGACTTCTTGAGCCTACTGTAGTGTTTATTTGCCGTCCAACCTTTATTTAAGAAGATTTTAATGGTGGGCGTTCAATAACCACTTTCTCCTATGATATGGTCCACTTGAGATTTGGATCTGACTCATTTAAATATGCACAGCATAGATAAAACACATGATCATGGTGATGCCCACCTAGCTTTTCCAGGGACGCGGATTTCCTGCCAAAGCCTTTCACAGGAAGTTCCTGCGCTGGGAACCCAGGGGGGCCCACTGTGATGTTTATGAGAAATCCTCTCCGTCCATCCGTTCTTTGAGTGCATTTTAGGATATGAGGCCAAAAATGAGCCGTATCCAATACTCAAGTGGGCCGAAAACGGGATAATTGAACATCCACAGTTGAAATATTCGTGGGCCAATAGAAGTTTTGAATCATGTTAATATTTGTGTTTTCAGTTCATCCCAATAGGAATGACGTTATTAACGGTATGGATGGGATGTAAACATCACTGTCGAATCCAGGGAAGTTTCAACGGTAAGAATTTCCCTAAACACCTTTTCCTTTAGTACCGCCCACTTGAGTCTTGGATTCTTCTCAATTTTGGTCTTCTCTAATAAAATGAGCTCACAAAACGGATGGAGGGAGCGGATTCCTGAAAAACATCACAGTGGGCCCCACCTGGGTTCCCTGCGAAAGGCTTTTCCAGCACCACATAGCACCCACATCGATGCTGTCTGTTTCAGCATGCAATCCGAGTCCCTGTTCAAGTATCAAATAACTGCCTGTTTTGACACCGATTCATCGGTCGGCCACCTACCAAGACAATTCCAGCAAAACTATGATGACGATGGTTTATAGGCCGGTGCGCGCAACATTCACGGACATGATTGAAGTAGGATTTATCAACTATGGTTTTGATGGGACACTACATTCCATTCACGTGTGCCATCCATCATTCAACCAGCCTGATCGTTGATCAGGCACTTGAGTATGCTAAGTGAATGGTTGGGAAATAAATCCAATGGTCTAACCATGTGATGAGTGCACTTGCTCAATATTTGGATCTGGATTGCCACGGACTGGGATTGCAAAGGATTCCTACACGAGAAGAGTTGGCTCCGTTAGCTCGCGTGGCTTGGCTTTGAAATGCTCGACTCAAAAATAGATTTGGATCGAGTGGAGCACGTTTTTGGAGCTTGAAAAAAAATTCAAGTCAAAGACTTTTCGATGCTTAAGCCAAGTAAATGAATCCAAAATCGGTGTGGCGAAAGTTGGGATAGTTATGTGTATAGGAGGGGTGATATATTTATTAGTTCATTAGGTAGTTTGTATATTTGAGTAAATCTGTAAAATATATTGTAGGGGCTTGTATTGAAGTTGGAATCTACTCTTTAGTATACCTTCTACTACACTTTCATTGGTGTGATATTTGGCTAGGATCTTGCTGAGTAATCATGCTCATATATATACGGCACGGGATTCTCTCTAAATATTTTCATTTTGAGCTTGATGTTGGTATTCGAAGTCGAAGTCAGTGTCCATGGTCGAGGTTGGCATCTAAGGTCGAGGTCTAACAATAAACCTTATCTCATAGCAGAGTTGATTAATTTAGCTTGGTTATTGAGTTTTCTTACTCAACTCAACTTTCCCATCAGTAATTACCTTAGTAGTTCACAGAGTATTATGATGGTTCTCTACTACCTATCACATATGTCAAGTCAATTCGATTTTTATTACGATAAACGGCATAGATAAAACACATGATCATTGTGAGGGCCACGTAACTTTTTCAGCACGTGTCACTGTCACTGCGCCGGTGTTGTGTGTTACAACTTGCAATCGGAGTCCCTGTTAAGGTATCAAATAACTGCCTGTTTTGACATAAACTGGTCGGTCCACCACCTACCCAAGACAACTCCAGCAAAGCTATGATGATGATGGTTTATAGGTCGGTGCCCAACATGACATGATTGAAGTGGGATTTATCAACTACGGTTTTGATGGGACACTATATTCCATTCACGTGCCATGATTCAGCCATCGTGACCGTTGATCACACACTTGAGTTAGCTAGGTGCATGGTCGGGAAATAAATCCAATGGCCCAACCATGTGATGAGTCTACCAGCTCGATGTTAGGATCTGGACTGCCACCGACTGGGATAGTAGGGGATTCCTCTTATACATGATGTGTCCTGGTAAAAAATGAATGTCAGCTATATGCTTTCCGCACGGGAAGCTAGTAATGGGCAGGTGCTCTGATTGGCCACCGTGATGTATGGGTTTTATCCACACCGTCCATCCATTTCGCTGTATTATTTTAGCATATGATCTCAAAATTGAGGTAGATTCAAGACACAAGCAGACCGCACAATGGGGATTAAACTCTTTTCAAATCTGATATTTGTTATTTCCCTTCATCCAGGTCTACATGACTTCATGAACAAGGTAAATAGCAAATAAACATCATGGTGGGTCCTAAGAAAGTTTCAACGGTAAGATCATTATCACCGCTGCTTCATGTGGTGTGGTTCACTTGAGCCATGGATTTACCTCACTTTTGAGCCCATATCTTAAAATGACTCAGATAAATAGGTGAGCCCGTATCTTAAAATGACACAGATAAATAGGTAGAGGGTGTGGATAAAACTCATACATCACGGAAGCCACTCAGAGCCCCTGCCGGTTCCTGCCGCGGAACCGGCAAGGTAGGAACCTTGTCTACGTTCATCCTCGCCCAGCAATAACAAACGAGATATTTCCTACTGGCTCACCTTTTACCCACTGTCTTTTCAAAACGCTCCCAAAACTTTGCTTTCTCAAACAAAAGCATTTTGTACGGACACCATATTTTCGGACGAAAATACCTTTGAATTCGGCACGGTTACACCGTCCATTCTGTAGACATATAGCTACGAATTATAACCGTAGCTATTGGTTACGTAAGTCTACAACTGTGCAAAGCTCGTCTAAAAATAGTGTGTCCGTACCGAATGGTTTAGTTTGGAAAAAACCGTGGGCAAAAGGTGGTGTTTACAGTGGGAAATTTCTCTTAACTAAAAGTGAGGACGCAGATTTCCTGGAACTTCGGGGGCAATGATGCAGGGTGGGGTCCACCGAGATGTTTTTGAGAAATCCACCCTATCCATCCTTTGAGCTCATTTAAGAATATGCGACTAAAAATGAAGTTTATCAAACACTTAAGTGTGCCATACAAGAGGAAACAGTGGGCATTCAGTGAGCACTGTTGACGCATTTTTATGGCCACAAAGGTTTTGTATCAATCTATATTTTTAGTTTTTTCACTTCATCCAATTGGGAATGACCTTATAAACGGTTTGGATGGCATATAAACATTAAGGTGGAGCCCAAAAAGGTTTCAACTGTATGAACTTTTTTCCTAATTCTCTCTGATATAACCTACTTGAGTTTTGTATCCATCTCATTTTGGGTTGAATGTCCTAAAATGAGCTCAAAAATTGGAGGGACAGAATAGATTTCTCATATACATTTTAGTGGTCCCACCCAGTATCCTTGCGCAAGAAGTTCCTGGGGAAAGGCTCCCCAAGGAATTCGTACTTTAATTCAAAAAATTTAGGTGGATACAAAACTCATGACACACACACTAGAGGTAAAATTAGGGAAAGAAATTCCTACTGTTGAAACCTTCTTGGCCTTCCACCCTAATGTTTATATGCTATCCAACCATTTATAATGTCATTACAATGTTGCAAAGTGAAAAAAAAAAAACAAAAAATATAGCCTAATACAAAACTTTTATTGCAATAAGAATGCTACAACGGTGCCCAATCAATGCCCCACTTGAGTGTTGGATATAACTAATGTTTGGTCCTAAAATGAACTCGAAAAACGGATGGACAAGATGGATTTCTCACAAACGTCTCCGTGGGCTATGATGATTTTAGCCATGGCCATATAACCTTTCGCAGGAAGTTCGTGTGCCGGAAACTTAGGTAGAGCCCACTGTAATTTTTGTGAGAAATTCACACCGTTCTTCCATTTTGTGAAATCATTTTAAGACACGAGGTGAAAAATGGGCCGGATCCAATAATCAAGTGGGGCTGAAAACGAGAGGATTGAACGTCCACAGATGAAATATTCGAAGGCCACAGAAGTTTCGAAGGATGCGGATTGCCTACTATGAGTTTCTCGGACGGTGCTTTGTTGGACCACCATGATGTATGTGTTTTATCCACACCATCCATCCATTTTGTCAGTTCATTTTTGGACATGAGCTAAAAAAGGAGGGAAATCAAAATCTCAAGTGGACCATAACTCATAAAACAATAGTGATTGAATTCCCGTTATTAAGTTGATATTTATGCTTTCACTTCGTCAAGGTTTTTGTGACTTAATCAACAGGTTGGATGGCAAATAAACACCATTTTTTCCCTATGGTGTGGCCCACCTGATAATTGGGTCTGCTTCATTTATGGGATCATACACTAAAATAATAATTCAAAATGAATGGACCGGGTGGATAAAACACATACAAATCCCTGCATTAGCCAATCTGCATCCTTACTTTTTACACCGGATATATTCTACCTAATGAACGACCCAAATTGATCACAGATGTGCCATCCAACCGTGTGATCCAGACCCCACGCGGTCACTGTGATGCGTACCCCACATTCTATTAAAACTCAATTTTTAGTTAGGCACCCTATCCGATGGGCCCAAATGGGAAGGTGGGCCAAGTCCAACATCGATCTAACGTGTGGCAGCTAAGCATTTGGAGGATTTTCACTATGTGGTCCACTCATAGAGTTCGAATTTCCTGTTGCAATTGCCACAGTGTGTTGTGCTGACTCATCCACATTACGCCCCCAAGTATATGTATGTCAATCCAGGCCGTCCAAGTTGTGGGCCTCAACATAGCTAGATCATTGCACAAAATAAGGTCCATCCTCACCCAAAAATAATTTTATTTATTTATTTTTTTTTTAAATGATCAAATGGACACCTGTGACCTGTGCCGCTGGTCAACCCGGACACAACAGACCCGACCCGACCCGACTTTGAGTCGGGTTGGATTGGGGCTGAGCATCCGGGGTTGGAATTAAGGTCGGGTCTAATTGCGGAGGTTGGGTTAGGTTTGGGTTGACCCTCAATCCAACCCAACCTGCCCGTGTGGCACCTGTAGCTGTGCATCTCAAGTGATAGCTGAATCCAAACCGTGGAAACTCCTTTCGACATGGACACCAATGTCTTGGATGGAGCTTTGTATGTATCGAAACAGCCCATAATCTAGGTTCGAGCGTTTGTGTGTATCCGACCATTGGCCCAGTCCAATTACTTATTGGGTCTTCCAAGCCCAGTCCATGGTTCTTTAAAGTTTGCAAAACCATTCCAAAAGGTGCTTGATGTCGGCCAGACATGAGCCAAGCCCCACTTTAAGTGGGCCGGGCTTGAGAGTGCATCGGCCTGCTCTGCCCACTCATTCTCTCTGTCCAAACAGACCCTCTATTGTCAGTATTCAGTGGTTAAAAGCGATGAGTAGGATTTACTCGTAGGTGTGATTTTGGATTATGTGGCCCACTAGACGGACACATCCCCAGAATCAGAATTCCAGGATGGCGAACGCCTCTTTTCAATTGACAGATGTTGGGCTTAACTTAGAACGCCATGTGTGTAGGGCTCACATGATGTATGCAAGAAATCCAATCCCATGTTAACCTGCGTAATGAGGTCCCTATTTTAAAAAGACATCATCTTTCAACCGTCTTCGACAGTTTATAAAGGACGGAATACACGGAACTAAATTGATTGAGGCTGGTTGGAGAAAAATATGACAACTCTATTTACTATATCCGGGATTTCGAGGCAATAAGCCCGACTGAGAGAAAAGAATGTCTCAAGGAGAGACTTAGGTCGGACAGTAATGAACGAACTTCGACCAAGGTTTACAGAGTCATGAGCCATAGGCAAAATATATGAGACACATAAAGTTGACTCGGATAATGAGGCAGCAATGTCCAAAGAGACCGATTAAGGCCCAAATGCTAGAAGTCTCCTGACCAACCATAAAACCGTTTCATATTAGGTCGGTTACAGTATCGGCTATCGGATTAAAAAAGAATATCGATTATAAACTGACCCTATCTCATCTGACAGAAGGCAAAAAGCCTCATCCTTACAGCCAGCCGAGACTCATTTGTTACTAGAGTCGGTTAAGGCCGAGCCGAGCGAGGAAGAGACGGTGTAAACACAAATACCGTCCCGAAAATCTTGTGAAATGATTCCTGACCCCGAAGATCTCGGGATCGGGTAAAATTAATAAACAGATTACGACCAAATCAAATCTCCGAGATATTCGGAAGAGAATCCCTGCATGACGGGACCCTCCTATTCCTATAAAAACGGAAATCTCCACGATGAAAGGTATGCAGAAAACTCTCTCAAAAACCCTTCTCTTGCACAGTCCTGGCGCTAACTTTAGCATCGGAGGTTCCCAGGCTTGAGCCAAGGTCTCCCTTGTCTCCCCCTTGTGCAGGTGGTAGGACATGGGAAAAGGACGCAACAGTTTTTTGCATCAACAGATTGGCGCCGTCTGTGGGAATCAGTACGAAAAGTTATTTTCCAAGCTCTATCTAGAAGCTTCAAACGAGTTTTAATGGCGAGAACCAGAAGGACTGTTCAAGATGAACCAAATGAGGTCGTTGTCACCGAACCACCTGCAATCGAAGGACCACCGGGTAAGAACGAAGCCCAATGAGCTCAGAATCAACCCGACAATCAGCAGGGTTCCGCTGCTCGTCCAGCAACCTCTGCCGCAACCAGGAATATCCAGCGGAAACGAGGTAATGGACGATTGGACAGGGAGGTTCAAAAACTCAGATCTGATATAAACGTCATGAAGCAAATATTGTAACAAATTCATCGCCAACAACTCCCATTACCACCACGTACAGAAGGTTAGGCGACGAACTTTTCACAGCCATTCGCTGACCCTCAACCTGTTGTTCCGCAATCTGCCCCTCAGCAAAGTCGACACCATGGCCCGTCCGAACTAGTACCCACTCATTCCGTGATCGCCCCGTTGCCTGACACCAATCTTCGACATGAAATAGATCGAAGAAGACGCAGCAGGCCTCCGGTTGAGGGGACTGCAGAAAGCGACGAGCCCTATAAAGCCTACCTCCAAGACTTCAGGAGGGAAGTCGATAAGAGGTTACAGACATGAAACAAGGTCGTGATGCACATCAGACGAGGCCCGAGGCGAGAGCATCCCCATTCATAGAAGAGATAATGCAAGTTCGGTTACCAGAACGGTTCCGTCTTCCACAGACTACACTTTTCACCGGTAAGACCGACCCAACCGAGCACATTGAATCCTTCAGAACATACATGGAACTGCATGACACCTCAGATGTCGTGACGTGTCGAGCCTTCTCTCTTACTCTGGCCAATGTAGCTTGACTTTGGTTTAAACAGTTGAAACCAAAGTCCATTGGCTCATTCACAGAGGTCAGTGACGCCTTCCTCACTAACTTCATTGGCGGGAAAAAGAAGTTGAAACCGCCCGCTCACGTGAACAACATAGTCCAGAAGGAGGGAGAACTCCTGAAAGACTACATCAAGCGTTTCAACTTTGAGTCGCGCCAAGTCCGGAAGCATTCAAATGAAACAGCCCTTAACTCGATCATGCAAGGCACTAGGGACAAACCGTTCCTAGCATCCCTGGACAAAAATTCGCCTCTGACTCTGGCTGAATTCATGGCCCGGTCAGACAAATACGTCGATGCCGAAGAAACCCGGAACCTACGCGAAGCCGCTCAAAACGCAAAAACTGCGGTCAAAGGGTTAGCCAAAAAAGAAGTTGACTCGATTGGCGGGAAGAAACGTAAAGATAATCGGGCACGCAACGAACGTAGGTCGGGTAAGCAGCCTAATCGCAAATTTTCAACATATACCCTGCTTAATAAAGGCGAAGGGTTCATCAACTGGCCGAATAAACTTCGGGGCAATCTGAACCGATTGAGTAAGGACAAATATTGTCATTACCATCGCGATCATGGCCACAATACAAGTAATTGTTATCACTTAAAAGAAGAAATCGAGAGGCTCATCCGAAAAGGCTGACTCTGGGAACATGTCGAGAGGACCAGGACAACAGACGAACGTCAGGGTGATAACCGACCCACTGAGGAAATCCGAACAATTGTAGGTGGTCCTTGAGGCGGGGCGACTCAAACAATACTCAGAAAATCATGCCAAGAGCATCAGTCGACTTGAGTCTGAAATCCTGATCCTGTCTAGGCCCCCGAAGGAGAAGAAAAGGGAAAGATATTGCATATCCTTTACCGACGAAGATGCCCAAGGCATCTATCATCCGCACGATGATACATTGGTCATCACGCTGACTATAGCAAACCTAAAGGTATTCCTCATTCTCGTTGATACAGGGTCATCTGCAGATGTACTATTCACTCAAGCATTCGATAAAATGAGAATCGAGCTATCAACTTTGAGGCCAGTTCACACCCCATTGATCGGCTTCTCGGGAAGACGAACACTCCCTGAAGGAGTTATTTCGTTGCCTCTCACTGCGGGGAACCCTCCCGATCAAGCAACAGTAATGGTTGACTTTCTGATAGTCGATCAACCATCAGTTTACAATGCGATACTCGACCGACCTTCTCTGTGTCTTGTCCAAGTTGTGGTGTCGACCTACCACCTTTCCATGAAATTTTCGACTGAGTCGGGAGTAGGAATCGTTAAAGGCGACCAACTGGATGCAAGACGTTGCTATGCCACGACCGTGAAAGCTCCAGCCGAGGTATTCACGATTGAATCATTGGATCCTCGTACCGAGACCCACGAGCGAGGACAACCGGTGGAGGATCTTATCATGGTGCCTTTAATCAAGACAGATGAGTCTAAAACAGTACAGATTGGCTCGTCTCTGCAGTCTCCCCTGAAAGACAAGCTGATAGCTTTACTCCGACAACATGCTGATGTATTCGCATGGAGCCATGAAGACATGCCGGGAATTAATCCTTCAGCGATGAATCACCGACTCAACATTGATCTGACCTACCGGCCGGTCCGACAAAAGCGACGTCCCCTCGACCCTGAAAGGTACGCTATCATTTAAGAAGAGGTCGGCAAGCTCCTCAAGGCCAAATTCATAGAGGAGATATACTATCCGGAATGAATAGCTAATGTCGTACTTGTGAAAAAGGCCAAATTCATAGAGTTAAATACATAAATCATGGTGAACTCCACAAAGTTTACTCAGTACGCTAAGGGCCTATTTGGTCAGGCAAATTGGATGGGATTGGAAGATAGATCCCGGGATTGCCCAAGCGTGCCAAACAGACACGAGATCCTGATCCTGGGATATAGCAATCCCATGAATCTTAAGACAATCCACGGACATCACCATCATTACCTATAAATCCCATCCAATCCACCCATCCACCCTAATCTCTTCAAAAATGCTTGGGACGTGTTTGGTTCGAGGGATTGAAAGGGATTGGAAGGTTTAATCCCGAGATTGACCGGGCGTGCCAAACAGACCAGATATAATAATCCCATAGATCTTGCACCAATCCACTGACGCAGCTATCATTATCTTAAAATCCGTGCAATCCACTCTAATACCATCCAATCCAATCCAATCTGCCGGGGGCCTATTTGGCCGGTGGTATTAAGTTGTATTAAATGGGATTGCGTTGCTAATCCCACTTCGAGATTGAGAATGACATGTTTGAAAGGAGTGTGGGATGGGATTAAAATTAATTTTATAGGCTTTAGAAAATGAGCCTTGTGTTGGAAAGTGTGAGATGAGATTTCCAAATCCTATGGATGATGAATTTTTCATTTACCCAAGCGTAATTTGAAAGGAAATCCCGAAATTTACTTTTAATTGCATACATTCCAAACATGGTATTAGAAAACATAAAATACACCCAATCCACGGACAATACCTTACACATACATTTATTGTTACTTTTACAATTCCATCCACCTTAATCCCACCTAATGTAGTTGGCCAAACGGGCAGCCGGATTGGATGGTACTGGAAGTTAAATCCCGGGATTGGCTGGGCGTGCCAAATAGACTGGGTGATCTGATCCCGGGATATAGCAATCCCATGGATCTTAAGACAATCCACTGACAACACCATCATTACCTTTAAATCCCATCTAATCCACCCTAATCTGATCAAATTTGCCTAGGACGTGTTTGGTTCGAGGGATTGGAAGGGATGGGAGGGTTTAATCCCGGGATTGGCCGGGCATGCCAAACAGAGCAATCCCGGGATGTAGCAACCCCATGGATCTTAAGACAATCCACTGACAACACCATCATTACCTTGAAATCCATGCCATCCACCCTAATACCATTCCAGGGATTGGCTAGGTGTGCCAAATAGACACAGGATCCTTATCCCGGGATATAGCAATCCCATGGATCTTAAGGCAGATTGGATGGGATTGGAAGGGATTGGAAGATAGAATGGATGGGATTGGAAAATAGATCCCAGGATTGGCTAGGCGTGCCAAATAGACACAGGATCCTTATCACAGGATATAGCAATCCCATGGATCTTAAGGCAATCCACTGGCATCACCATCATTACCTTTAAATCCCATTCAATCCACCCTAATCCCTTCAAAATTGCCTAGGACATGTTTGGTTCGAGGGATTGGAAGGTTTAATCTTGGGATTGGCTGGGCGTGCCAAACAGACCCGATGTAGCAATCTCATATATCTTGCACCAATCCGCTGACGCAACTATCATTACCTTGAAATCCATGCAATCTACTCTAATACCATCCAATTTGCCCCGCCAAACAGGCCGGCATGGTATTGGAAAGGATTAGGTGGGATGAGATTAAAAAAACATAATTATTACATATGGGTGAGATAAGCTTAATTCCATGCTATGTTTGTAATATGGTGGTACATTGAATGGATATACTCACTATCATTTGAAACTATTGAGAATAACACATATGTAATATATCCGAACGGTTCATCTGTTTTGTAACCTCATTTTATGGCATGGGCCTAAAAATAAGGCAGATCCAAAACTTACATGGCCCCAAAGAAGTTTTCAACTGTAGGTATTCAATCCCCGCTGCTTTCTATGTTGGGGTCCACTTGAGCTTTAGATCTACTGATTTTTTGGCCCATGCTCTTAAATGATCTGGAAAAATTGGTCGACGGTGTGAATATAGCCCACAAATCATGGTGGTACCTACACAGCTGGCTAACATTGAGTGGAATTGGCACAAGACCCAATGTAAATCCATATAATCTAATTCCAAGCTTTTCTGATCTTCCAACATGGAGTGGAATTGACGTGTTGAGTTACTCACTACGCAATCCGCTTTCGTGCAGCAGGTAATTCGAGTCCGTGACGACCATCACTCTCCGCTCTTTCCCAACTTATATACTCGTCCTCAGATAGAGAGAGAAGGAAAAGAAAGAGACAAAGAAGGGGAAAATCTCCTTCAGCGACTAAGAAAAAGAAAAACCGAAAGAAGGAATATCTCTCTCTCTCTGTTGACGATGGCGTCTCTGGATACGGATATCAACATGATCCCAGCAGGGGAGGGTTCGAGCGGCGCGGGCCCTTCGTCCTCCTCTTCTTCTGCGAAGAAACCGAAGCGATTCGAGATCAAGAAGTGGAACGCCGTTGCTCTTTGGGCCTGGGGTACGCACTTATTACCTCTTCCGCCTCGAAACCCTAGACAGCTAGGGTTAGGGTTTTCTCCTCTTTTTTTTTTTTTTTCCCCTGCTTTTGACTCACCTGATTATGTTTTTGTTGGGTTGGATCGATGCAGATATCGTCGTTGACAACTGCGCCATCTGCAGGAACCATATCATGGATCTCTGTGAGTCTTTTATTTTCTCTTTCCGTTTTTGCCCCTTCTTTCCAGTCGTTGGTATTGTTGTTGATCATGATGTTTCTATTATTATTAGCTCAAGCTAATATCTATCACACTTGTTGATGGGTGAAGTGCATATGGCATCTGAGCCGTGCAATAAGTGTTGGACCCACGATGAAAATTGCTGGGTACGAAAGTTATGGTGACTGAATAACATGGTGAGAGCGTGGAGAAAAGGAGAGGAAAAAGATCAGTCTTCTTACTGTACGATAAACCTTGAATCCATGAGAAGACGAGAACAGAATCGCTCAAATTGAATAAAATTGATAACATTGAATTTTCCTCTCAACACCATTGATATGGCTTGTACAGGCCTAGACTCCTCATGTGACTTAAAATAGTGGACCTTTTCCAGAAATAATAAACTTACTAAAGATAGTAAAGATAGTCTAAACCTATCTTCAAAAGGGACTTTGTGTTATATCTGGACTTTACCGACCCTCAAGTGGCCGAAAGTAGTAAATTGACGACTTCCGACCCCTAAAATAACCTTATTTTGCAGAATCGTTCGTGGGACAGTGGACCGTAGTCAATTGGCCAGGTTGTAGGCTCTTCAGTGACTTTCCAACAATATCTTATTACAGTGATTCTGATAACTGATTGCAAGGCTATGGCATTCATAATCTATAGTGCACATTAGGCAGTTTATGTCCTACCTTGGCCTGATTTTGTTTTGATTCTAGCGCTCCATGAAGTTGTTTGCAGCTTGTCCTACATCATCCAATCATTTGGCGGCTACATGTGCACGTTTGATGACACTATTGGCAGGTGTGATTTAACCCCATATTGGTTTGTTTACAGCAGCCTGCCTGATGGTTGGACCAGCCTGATTATTTCACCATGGCGATCTTGATGGCAGGACCCAACTTTTGCATGGCTTGGATGATGTGCACTCTTGATGCATTGGCTTGTGTTATAGGTTCTAGCTTAATCTAACCTACAGACGTTTGTAGCTGATCATTGCTCTCATACTTAAGAATTACTAACACAATGGGTCCTCCTTGGGGGACACGATTTCATCAAAGCTCATTAGGAGATTTCATAAATTGTTAAAAGATGCATTGGATGGATGCTATTTCATAAATCAACTAAACTTGTTCACTTAGCTGGGGGCTTATTACAAAATTAAATAATCCATTTAAGTACTGATAGTTTTACCAAAGCATAAGAAATAAATATGTTTATTTGTTGAGTTCTAAGAGTTCCACTACACTCATGTAAGGCATCTTGTCTATTGGATCCTCATTCGGTTTTTCAGTCGTTTTTGTCTTCTAGTTCTGCGTCATTTGTTGTTTTTTTTTTATTATTTTTAAAAACATCGATGTGGTGAGTGGCCATCTCAGTGAACCCCCCCAAGATTACACATGCATCATTATGTCTATATTGTTATGGATTTAATACCATGATGTCTTGTGATTTTACCATCACTTTGTGACATGTTTGATACCCTAAGAGGTATATGTGACGAACCCTTTGTTATGTGTCCATGAATGGACTAATGTTTACAATGATATTAAATTGATCATGGGTTGGTGATTTAAAAGGCCACAAAGTGTATACGGTTTTCATAATTGGTTGTTTTGTAAATCAGACTAATAAAGGATTGACTAATTATGCATTCATAACACTCCTACTCGATGATGCCGATGATTGTCCCTTCGGGGATGCCAGGTTGTGATGCTGATGTATGTCATTTGTGATTCTGGTCACGATGCTGATGAATTGTGTCTTTCGAGATGCCAGGTCATGATGTCGATGTATATCTTTTGTTATTCTCAGGTCATGATGCTGATGATTTGCCCCTTGTGGTTGTTGGGTTATTGTGGTAGTTTATTTGCATGTAGGTTTTACTCATACCGCTAGCCTGATTTGCATCAGCAGGTTGATTTGCATTTATGCATCCATGCATTAATCAAGATTCGCATGTGAAGTGAATATTGTATATTCTGTCTTATGTTTGTAAACTATACTGGACTATGATGATGGATGTGTAATCTTGGGGGGAGTTTTCATTAAGATTGCCACTTACTACATCGATGTTTAAAAACAACAATAGATGATGCATAACTAAAAGACACAGATACGACCGAAGAACCAAATGAGGATCCAGTGGACTAGATGCCTTACATGAGTGCAACGGAACTCTTAGAATTCAACAAATAAACATATTTATTTCTTATGATTTGGTAGAACTATCGGTACTTAAACAAATGATTTAAATTTGTTATCAGTCCCCAGCTGAGTAGACAAGTTTAGTTGATTTAAGTATTGATTTGAACTCTATTTACAAAGTTCAGTTTATTTTACATTTGTGTGATGTATACCATGCGAATGTGTAAAGTGGATTGAAAAAAAATGATATGTTTTAAAGAAGCATTTGTTCATTATTTAGTTAACACCATCGAATTTGGGATTTGAGTACCTATACTCGGGTGCCGGGTTTTGGGTGATGGTTGGCTATAAGGATCCCGTTATGTCATTCCAAACTATTGGGTACCACATCCTTAGTTAAACCATAGGCGATCAAGTTTTTTCTTACCACCTCCCTTCTTGTCTTTTTGGTCCTTCCCCTTGCCCTTCTATAGCCTTAACTTGAATAATCCACTCTTCTGACAAGTGCGGTTCTTGGTTTCCATTGCAATAGGCCAAACTATCTAATTCTACTTTACCTCATTTTATAACCTACCGTTGCTAAATTTCCTAGAATGTATTCATTTCCAGTTCCATCCTTCCTTGTCTTGCCACTCATTCATCTCGACATCCTTGTTTCAGTTATACATTATATGAACAAAGTATAAAAGCACGTATCATTAAAAGAAGGATAAAGAACTAAAATTGTTCAAACAAAACTTAAGGCACTGCCCTTAGGGTTTGTAAAGGCATCACACCATTTGAAAGAGGATTCCCATCTCAAGAAACACAAATCCTCCTTATTTATTTATTTATTTATTTTTCTTTCAAAAAATTCATGGATCCTTGCTAGCTTGGGTTCCTTCTTGGTGCGATCCTTCTATGGATCCCTTGCTCTCCCGGTTTCGTTAGTGAGATGCTGTCACATGAGAACTATTTAGTTCTATGGGGTGCCTCGTGTTTAGTTGGCAAGAATCGGGTGCTCACGGTTGATACTATGAGGAAAAGAGGCATGTCGTTGACTAATGCGTGCCTGTTGTGCCTTGAAGATGCCGAGTCAGTGGGTCGTCTCTTCCTTCATTGCTCTTTTACTTCAGAAATTTGGTCTGTTCTCGATTTGGCTGGGATTTTGTTGGTAATGCCCGCCTCTATTAATGGCCTCCTTTTTTCATGGCATGTGGATTCATGAGGGGTGATTGGGAGAAAGAAGTGGAGGACACTTCTTATGGTTGTTCTATGGGCTATTTGGTTTGAAAGAAATACTTGTTATTGCAGAAATTTGAGGGTCTTTTTAGCTGGGGTGTTTTGTAGGTTTTTATTGTTTTTCAGGGATTGGGCGCCTCAAGTCTTTTAGGGTCTCTTTGGGTTTTTCTCCTAGTCTCGAGGCTGTGCTATTTGTATTAGTTTTCCTTGATGTTTTTCTTTTTCTGTTTTTGGCGCTGCCTAAGTTCCCTTTCATAAGTCAGTGTTAAGGTCCCTTGATATACATTGATACACCATCCTCTAACGGCTCAAGCTTTTAGAGAAAGTGGTGATTTGACATGGTATCAAAGCGGAAGGTTAATGGTTTGAATCTTGGAAGTAGCGAATATGCCACCGGAAAATGTTCTCCCATGGGGGGCCGTTTATGGTGTGAGTTGAGTGTTCCTCCACCCTTGCCCAGTATGTTCCCATGTGGAGTTCCACCCCGCACGTGCGGGGGAGTGTTGGAGTGTTAACATCCATCAATATACATTGATACACACCATCATCTAACGGCTCGGGCTTTTAGAGCAAGTGGTTGTTTGACATGGTATCAGAGCGGAAGGTCTTGTGTTCGAATCTCGGGAGCAACAAATATGCATCCCTAATATATTCTCCCACGGGGGCCGTTTATGGTGTGAGTTGTGAGTATCCCTCCATCTGGGTGTGAGTTGTGAGTGTCCTTACACCCTTGCCCAATATGTTCCCGTGCAGAGTTCCACCCCGCACGTGCGGGGAAGTGTTAAGAGTGTTAAGATCCCTTGATATACATTGATATGCCATCCTCTGACGAATCGAGCCTTTAGAGAAAGTGGTGATTTGACATGTACGTTGTATGCATCTATACTATATATGTTGCGACTTGCGAGTAGCTTTCGGACATTTTTGTTCCTGTAATTTGTCATGGGGAGTGAAAACCTTTGGTTTTTCCATTTGTGTAGCCCGTCAACCTGAGGGAACTTTAGTCCTTTTAAAACTCCTTCCTGGGAGTAGCCTGCATCTACTTCTTAGTTTCTTAGTGTGTGGCCCACACGGAAGACAATGTTAGGGAGCCCGTGTGACAAAGGATTTATGGGGCCCACTATGAAGAATCATCAGCAGCCAAACTGTACGTATGTTGTTCTGGCTCATATTAGGATGTCGGTCCAAAAATGAGACGGTTCTAAAGCTGGAGTGGGTCACAACACCTGAAGAAGTGGGCATGTGTCTCCCGGCAACAAAACACTTCTTTCTTTTCTCTTGTGTGTAGCTGCACCCTTTCCCTCACTCTCTCTCTGTTCTTCTCTCTTCCTTACTCTCTCCATGTGTGTTGCATGTGCCATACTCTAGTGTTAATAATAGAAAACTACTTCTCTTGCCCTAGTCTCACCACATGCATTGCTTGTGCTATACCCCTAGTGTTAGTAATAGAAAACTACTGAATCTTGGACTAAAGTTTCACATGCTTGACTAGATGGGGCCTTGCCGCCTCGCTGTTTTCTCCCATACTTCACACATGTGACATCGGGACTGCTTGCATCAATGTTCGATCTGTGGTGGGAACCCATAGGATCAGTATTTAGATAGCAGATAACTGGAACACAAACCCCACTTGCATGCAATGTTTTGAAAGTCGAAACTGATCCTAAAATCACAGGAGAAATTAAATGTGAAGCCATAGGATTTTTATAATCTTTTGCACAAAATATAGAAAAATCTGCAATAATACTTCCAAAATGTAAAAAATAGGATATGAGCAAATACTCATTGTTTTATCACACCATTTCATAATTTGTTGTTAACTATAGAGAATATTACTATAATACATTGTTTGACATTATTTTAATAAAATCAAGCCAAATACAATCATTCATTACTTAAAAGGTTTTGATTGTCATTACCTAAGCTTTTAGTTGAAAACTTGACCACGAATTAAAGATAAACATTATCAAGAGAATGAGATGATTAGAAAAACGAGATAATTAGAAGTTTAAAAGATTTTTCAAAAATTCCATAAGGACTATTTTTTTTTTTTTTTTCAAAATTGTGTCAAATCATCAATTTGAAGTCTCATATAGATGTATTATATAATATCCAACCTAAACCCAAAAGTATTTCTGCAAACTCGATGACTCCAAATAATGTTTCCTAGAAAGCATAAAAGCTATCATGTTTTAAATTCAAAGTCATAAAGTGTAAATTCCTAATGTTGTCTTCAAAATAATATTTTAATAAGCTTTCATTACTATATGAAGAATTAAATAAATCTCTTAGTTTAAAATTCACACACACACACACACACACACACATCTTGAGAAATAATGACAATTTTATTAAAAAAGCTCACGGAGCGAGAAAAGAATTATTGGCCCGAAAACCAAACAACACCCTAACGAACATATTATCAACCATGTTTGCTTTTACATGCAAGATGAGGCAAGGCTATATTCCTAATGATCTCCTTTGCATCCACGTTCTCATTACGAAAACAATGACCATTTCTAGCACCTAAAATTGCCCAAAACACGGCCATGAAAATCAACATCCATAAAGCTTTCCTAGCTTCGCCTACTCCACCCCCATGCCAGGCCTACGTGAAGTCTTTAACAGTCTCCGGCATCACTCACTCGATACGAAGAAAAGACAAGAAATGAGCCCACACCTTCAATAGAGGAAAAGGTGGTTGATCGATTGTGCGTTGTCCACACACATTAGCAAATGTTGGGGAGGACTAAAGCTCTTCATCGAAGATTGTCAACCATTAGAATCCTCTTCCAACCCACCAACCACATGAAAACCACCACTCGAGAAGCACCATAAAACCAATGATGAAAAGGATGGGGTGGGTTGAAGGTGTTATGCGGGTTGCAAATCCATTCATATAGCGAGCGAACAGAGTACTTTCCAACAGGTGAGCTGACTAAACCATGGAGTCAACCGCATCCTTGATGAGGCCCAATAACTTGGTGAATTCGGAAATCTCTACATCTTTCATATCCCTACGGCATGGAGGATGCCAGATACTTTGGCCATCGATAATAGAGAAGCAGCTCGCCCCATAAATGAAATGATCGGGAGCTAGGCAAGCTACCTTAGGAAAGAGATCCTGAAGAGCTCTATCACCACACCAAATATCAGCAAAAAAAACAGATGCGATGCCCATTCCCAAGGGCAAAAGAAATTCCCCTCCGAACTAAGTATTCTATCATCACGATCACCTTTCAAGTGCCAAAAGCTCTATAGAGAGATGGCCTCTTAACAAACCAACCACCCTCCTCAATGCCGTATTTGCTTGCCATAAGCTCCCTCCAAAGCCTTCCATGCCCATTCCCGAATCTCCAGATCCACTTTCCTAAAAGAGCGAGATTCATGTCTACCAAAAACCTAAGACCGGCCCCACCTGCCTTGATTGGTTTGCAAACCTCTTCACTTAAGGTGGAACTTTCTCTCATCTTTAGCACCTTTTAAAAAAAATCTCATCGCAACTTCTCAAGCCAATCTAGCACCGCCTTGGAGCACTTGAAGAGAGACATGAACCATTCCCGAATCTCCAGATCCACTTTCCTAAAAGAGCGAGATTCATGTCTACCAAAAACCTAAGACCGGCCCCACCTGCCTTGATTGGTTTGCAAACCTCTTCACTTAAGGTGGAACTTTCTCTCATCTTTAGCACCTTTTAAAAAAAATCTCATCGCAACTTCTCAAGCCTATCTAGCACCGCCTTGGAGCACTTGAAGAGAGACATGAAATAGACGGGCATATTGGAGAAGGCCGTCTTCAAAAGAGTCAAACGACCTCCCAAGGATAAATATCTACATTTCCAACTCACCAACTTCATCTCGATCCTTTCGATTACCTTATCCGAAAGCAAATATAAAAATTTCAAGATACTTTGTTTTTTGAAGATTTTATTCAAAAGAGAAGGATGACAAGGCATCATCCCAGTTACAAGGAAGACAAAGCACCCCAGCAATCCTTCACAACTGCCCCTGTATTCATCCTAAACACCTTAGACGCATTAGCCCATTCAATTACAAAGCTCTTAGCTTTGAGAAATACAACATCAGGAGGGTACGACTTGTTGAAAGCTCTATTATTGTGTGCTCGATCCATTCCACCCATCGAACCACGATAATTGACAGACACCAAATAATCACAATACTCCTGCTACCTTTCATGTCCCCACGCCAGGCTCTCATGAGCTCTCCCATGGATTGTGGCACTACCCACAACATCTCAAAAAGAGAGAAGCATTTCTCGAATGTGGTTCACAAATGGGCAATGGATTAACAAATGAACCTGTTGCTGCCTCCTTCAAACACATAATGCGCCCATTTGTAAAATACGTCCCTCTCTTCCTGAGATTGTTGATCCTAAGAAACTTGTTTTTACCCATCAACCATTCAAAGGCTAGGACCCAAGGACTCTTGTACATCCAAATAAGAGGGGGGTTAATGGACTGAATGGAATAGCAACCAGCTAAAGTTGAGTACAACGATTTGACTGAAAACCTTCCCAAGGTGTTGACATGCCACACCCACGAGTCTAGATCATACTTTTTTTTGGAACAGCATGTGTAGATCTGACAATATTATCCTGTGTGGTTGACTGAGGCCCAAGAGGTGGGTGAATCTTTGGTCTCTTCCTCATTGAGTTTTTTGCAAAAAGTTGGAGCCCACCTCGGGTTCACATCTGAAGCAGGCACAAAAAGAGAAATGGGGTCATCTCCCATGGTCACTATTCTGGCTGAATGAGGCCCAAGAGGTGGGTGAATCTTTGGTCTCTTCCTCATTGAGATTTTTGCAAAAAGTTGGAGCCCACCTCAGGTTCACATCTGAAGCAGGCACAAACAGAGAAATGGGGTCATCTCCCATGGTCACTATTCTGAATAACCTAGGAAAAGCATCAAAGGGACTATCACCACACCCATCAATCCATCCAAAACTGGGTTCTGGATCCCTCCCTGGGTCTGAAAGAGATCTCCCTTCTAAAAGAAGGCACAATTTTCAACACTGCTTTCCACAAACCCTAAGTCCTGTCGAACGTAGATAGCTGCAGACTCCACTCCCTTCCTCTCTTTTTTTTTTTTTTTTGAAGAGCAACTCCACTCCCTTCCTCAGATCCATATTTCTTTGAACTATATTTTATAGCCGGCATTATTCTTCCTCAAGCCTCCAAAGCCATTTATCTAGAAGAGCGGAGTTTTTTTGTTGAAAGGTGAGTACACACACTCTTACACCCCCACACACACCACATGGGTTCACGAACCCCTGACGTCAAGGTAGAAACACAATTTCTACCACTGAGCCATGAGTTGAGACCCCTAGAAGAGCGGATGATTGTAAATTCCAAAAGGAAGAAGAAGAAGAAGAAAATACACTCAGGTTGAAGTCAAATCCTAACCATCATTAGCACAAATCACAATACATATAGGCTAACATGATCACAACAAACATTATAGTGAAGTCATAGATCAGTTTGGTGTCTCGACCAGTTAAAGAAGTAGGAAATCATTAGAAAAAGATCCACAATTTAAGGTCGAAGAAAAGATCCATCATTTAATCTCTTATAAGAATAAAATAAAATAAAATAATTAACCTGTTTTAAAAGATCTTTAAAGCCCCCACAAATTCAAAAACATAAAATGAAAGCCAAATAAAATTAAAAAGAAGAGAGCAATCATAATTTGAATCCTAAAGGATAGGATTCAAAATGTAAATTGTAGGATTCATCTGAAAAGGGAATGGAAGTGGGATTCAACTCATTCTGCTTAAATTTGACTTAAATTGTAGATTGTGAGTAATAAATCGTAGGATTTTGACAGCTATGCTTGTATGGACTCCATGATAACTAGGGAAGTTCTTTGCTTGTTACAAAATAGAGAACCTAAGTGCTAATTTTCTTGTTATTACTACTTCTGTTGCTGTTGCTTCTGCTGCTGCTGTTCTTGTTATTTATCTGTGTTGATTTTGCTTTTGTAGGTATCGAGTGCCAAGCGAATCAAGCGAGTGCAACAAGTGAGGAGTGCACAGTAGCATGGGGTAGGCATCTAATCTTGTAAACCTTGGCTGCTTAAGGGCTCATTTGGTTGTTGGGGAGTTCATTCCGTACTTTTTGTATTTCCTAGGGAATGTTAGAGTTGGCCTAGTATTTCCTCGGGAATGATTAAATTTTGTTTGGATGATACACCGGGTTTCTTGGTGAAACCTCGAAAACGTCTAAATTTTGATTGATTCTCTAGGTTTTCCATTCCCCAGCTAAAAGCTGGGGCATGTTTTTTGAGGAAAGCTGGGAAGGAATTCCTGACCTGAGGAATGTAGAAACCAACAAAAAAGTGTGAACCAAACATATATATATATATATATATATATATATATATATGTGTGTGTGTGTGTGTGTGTGTGTGTGTGTGTGTGAAAACCAGGGAATTACTAAGTTGAGAAATATAAAAGCAGCAACCAAACACCCCCTAAAGGTTTATGTTTTTGTTGAAGTGTCATTAAAGAGGGTGTTTGGCTTGAGAAAGTTGTTGTGCATGGGAACCTTATGAAGGTGGTTTTCCAACTACAGCGTGGCATTGGAAATTAAGATAGTTGCAGAGGAAGATGAATTGATTGTATAGGAACTGTAAGTATGTAGCTTCTTTGGCAAGTTTTCTCTTGTATAAAAAGCTACATACTAGTCCTCTTTTGAGCATGAATGAATGAAAACAACAATTTCCAGCACTTGCTTCTTATGGTGGTGTAACTCCATTAACCCCTTTCAGAGGTGCTGTCTCTGATTGATTGGTGTGATTCCAATCTTGAATTAGTGGTCTAAGGTTGATTGGAGTCACACCAATCAATCAGAGACATCACGCCTTTGAAAGGGGTAAATGGAGTTACACCACCAAGGAAGCAAGTGCTGCAAATGTTTGTTTTCATTATCACTTTCTTTGGTCTTAAATATGAAATTTGTTTTTGGAGCTTTATAACAACAAAAGTATGTAGCTGGTTCGAATTTATTCTTTTTGATTTAGTTGTGTCATTTGTTTTTCCAAAACAAGTAGATTCCTAGATTTTCTTTTCTTTTTTCTTTGCTTCAAAATTTGCTGCATCCTAGACCTTAATTTCCCTCCCAAATCTGCCGAATTACCATATCTCAGCCCAGAAAATAGCCCAAAGGGAACAGGCCTCCCCCCATCGCCATGAAGACAAAGCTGAACCTAACCTCTCTTTGAGACAGTCGAAAACAACAATCGCTAATAAGGTCAGGGATGGAAATCCCTCAGAACTTGGATTAGGAATGGCCCTTGCCACCATGACTTGATTTTTTTTTTTGCTTGGACAACACCCTAGAGAATTCTGTCTTCAAAGATTCTAAGGCCCTGTTTGGTAGATGCCTAAAAATGAGTTCATCTCATTTAATTAATTATTATTTATTTATAGTACAAACAAGAGGGAAAAGGAAAACTAAAATACAATAAGACGCCCATCGACATTGAGTCTGTTGCTCCCGCTTCTCGTTTGCATCCCTATTAACCCTTGAGAAAATCACTCTTGATTAACAATCAAGTCTCTCAACTCATCAATTATACCAGCCATCCTCCCAGGATAAGTGTTTGAGAACGTCCAATATACCGCATATGTAGAATCTCCTTGGCCCCTACCAGAACGAAGTTGTATCTAACAGCCACTTTGATTGCATAAACACCTGCGCAGCCTCTGCATAATTTGAATCAGCAACTCCTACCAGGCCCAAGAAATCTGCTAATAACCTCTCGCTGCTATTGAACACCTTTCAGGCCCAGGATTACCAAATGAGTACCCATTCAAAGTAATTTAGACCAGTACTATTGAACACCATTTATCTCATTTTTGTTCATAGTAGTTATGTATTAGAGAGCTTGATCTCTATTACATAATTACTGTTAACATGAATTCATTATGCATTGGAGGTCGAGATCTTTAATACATAATCATTGTTAGCTATACCAACTTCCAATGGTATTACTTGGGGCGCGAAATGAACTTTTCTCCCAACCCACAATAAGATAGATCTGTGAGAGGAGGCATTGATAGTTGAGGACACCCCAAAAAGCTTGAAGAAGCGACTCCAAAGGCTTCTCTTGCAAAATACAGTGGATTTGTTCTCCCATCTTTTCTCTTCCTCCAAACTGCTGGTAGTGTAAGGTGTCTTGCTTCACTCCCACTGTCATTAAGCGGGCTTCTTTTCCCCAATGCTGAACCATGGACCTCTTATCCATCATTTGTGAAATTTATCAAAAATTATTTGTCCTTTATGTGTAATGTGGAGCAGTCGTAGTGCCCGCTATCACTATCATGATCGGAGAATTTTAGTTAGCACTGAGGTCATGTCTCTAATGAGGGCTGTATTCAGAGTTGCTGGCCCTATGTGAGCTGCCGGAGCAGGCCTCTACTAATGTAGAACTTGCCATTGGTCTTGTTGCTTGTCCATGTAATTTTGCTGGTAGAGTGAATCCCCTGCTTCGGGAGTTGCCTTCCCAAAATATGATTGCCTGATCAAGAGAGCCAGGGCTTATTTCTTTCGACTTTGTTTGGTTCTAGGATTTTTTAGTGATGCCTACATGCTAATAATGAGTTTGCAAACATTCTTGCTGGAGATCATGTGATGGGAGAGGGTTATTCCTTGTTGGAAAATCATATCCTCTTTCTTACCTCATTGTATTTTTGTTGTTTAGACAAGTTTCTTCATTTGGAAGTGCGTATATGCGTGTGCCGTCTCTTTAGAAATCACCTTGCTAGTCCTATTATAGCTATTGTTTTGATTGTAAAAGATCCTTTGTTAAGGTTGCTTTCTTATTTCTGTTCTGCTATTCTCTCTTGATTCATGTCATGCATCAATGTGCTCTATCTTGTGATTGTAGAAGACATTCTTGTTTAATGGAGAGGATGTAAATGCCATTTTCATGAGCAGGACTAGGGTGCAACTCTAGCCTAAGAATGTTTCTGATCTCTATTATGTATTTTTAACCTGATCATGTGTGCTTCTCATCTCGACAGGTGTATGCAATCATGCATTCCACTTCCACTGTATCAGCCGATGGCTCAAAACTCGCCAAGTGTGTCCGCTGGGTACAGTCAGCCTTCTTATGCTTTTGCCCATTTTAAGCAAAACCTTTGCCAGTCAGATATCTCACTCTGTCCGTCTATCCATTGACAGAACCTCTTTCTATGTGTATGCAGATAACAGCGAGTGGGAATTTCAGAAGTACGGTCACTAGAGCTGGCCCAGCAAATGCATTATCCAGGGTAGCCTCTCTTTCTGCTGCTCCCAAAGGTCGACAAGGAAATGGAATCAGGGATATTATTTACTTGACATCTATATATATACTGTTTGTTCTTGTTTCTCCCAATCCCTGAATTTAGTGGCTGTTTGGTGCTGGGTTTCCAGAGGGCTGCGCTTGTCTGACTGTTTATACTTTGTTTTTGAGGAACTGAAGATATTAGTTCCATCTCCACAATTTCTATTTTCTCAAGATTATGTAGAATTGCTGTTTGCTTTGTAGAGTATGCTTTTGCTATCTTGGCATGTTTGGGTTTATTTACGGATCGTCAAGGCCTCTCAGAGCAAGGTGGAAGTGGATCGTCATGTGGTGCCCTGCCATTCAAATGCATTGTCTCGAAAACTAGATTCTGATTGGATGATCATGTGGGCCACTTGTACGTTGAATGTGAATACAGACATGCCTGGATTCTGTAGTGGGCTATAATATCCACTGTCGAGGGTGTCCCACCATTGGAGCCTCTCTCGCCGGAGGCTGTAAAATGCTTGACGTTTGATTTAGTTTCCATCTTTGTTTACTGATCAGCCCAAAGGGGTGCAGTGTGTTGGACTTTCACATGTCCATGCTCAAGTGATCCGAATCGTTGGTATGATGGGCCTCACCCTAGGTGTTTGATCCACTGAAAGTCTCCAAGATTAGAAAATCCTAGCTAGAGATTATTTAACCGTTTTACCAGCGAGGCTTTGAGTATTTCTTCCTTAACCATCAATCAACACGCAGGCCAATCTATTAAAGGTTGGGATTTTACCATTTGTGAGATTTTTGGTTTCTCGGCTAATAAGATGCCCATGATATCAACAGATTTTTTTTTTTTTTTTATTATTTTTTTTTTTCCATCATGGGCCATGAGTTCACTTGTACAAAGCTTTGTTTACTAGGCTCCCTCATCCACAGTGGGGACGCCAGACGAACGGTCGGGATCATCCGTGGTAGGGTCCATCAACGATGGCCATGAATATGAACTGGGCACATCGGACCAGATAAGACTATATGTCAAAGAGATACGTGCACGCCATATCATCACTCCAGAACATAGGACGCGGTGTAGTTAAACCCCACATGTGCCACCAGCCGGGCCATCCAAATCTTGGATCCCACTTTTTTGAGTTTGAACCATCTGATGGGTCGGTAGCCATGAATTTGATGGGCCGGACTATTTGGGTGGTTTGTAGCCTCTGTTTGGAGTTGTGCAAACTTGCCACGTGGATGAGACAGACACCTGGATTTGAATGGTGGATGATTCTACCGAAGTGATTCTGACCAATTTAATTTGGTTCTCGACCAACGGGCCTATTTTGAACAAATGAAAAAGAAAAAGGGAAGGTCGCCTGAGAGATTGGCAGGCACACGGCAAAAGCTATAATAATGCAAGAGTGCGTATTGTGCACGTTGCCAACCCGCATGGGATTGCTCAGTACGCTCTTATAGTAATGAGTAAACTCAGTTGGGCCCACCTTGAATTTAGGTGGCGTTTTTCCATCTAATTTAGGGGTTGAGCCCAAAATTGAAACATATCCAAAGATCAAGTGGATCATACCACTTTCTGATCTCCACCGTTGAAACATTTCTAGGCCCCTCGGTGATGTTTATTTGTCATCCAACCTGTTCATGAGATCATAAAGACATGGATGAAGGGAAAACAAAAATATAAGCTTGATCCAAAACTTTTGTGGCCCTCAAGAATTTTCAACGGTAGACGTTCAATTCATGTGGTCCATTTGAGCATTGTATATGCCTCGTTTTTGGCATAAAGCCCTAAAATTATCTATTAAAATAGATGGACGGATAAAGTATATAAATCAAGGTGGACCTCAAAGAGTTTACTCAGTACGCTAATCCGCTTCCGGTGCAATCAACAAGCGGGGCCCTCGTGATGTATTCGCACCATCCGACCGTCTATCAGGTCAGTCACCTCAGAAAACGTGGACAAGGAGATCGGTGGATCCCTAACTGTGGGGACCACCATGTTGTATGTCTTATATCCATGCTGTCCATCTATTTCGCCAGACCATTTTAGGGCACGAGCTTAAAAATGCAGCAGATTAAAATCTAGAGTAGACCTTAACACAGGAAACAGTGGAGATTGAATGCCCACCATTATAAACTTCATGTGGCCATGGAAATGGTTATTTGTCATTCAACCCATTGGTAAGGTCACAAATACCTGGATGAAAGGACCACGTAAATATCAGCCCGATCTAAAACTTGATTGGGATCTGCTGCATTTTTGGGCTCATATGGTATAACAATACGACGAAATTGGATGAACGGCATGGATATAAGAAACATACATCACCGTAGTCCCACAGTCAGGGATCGACCGACCTCGGCGGATCCACCCACGCTGCGTCCAAAAAACGTTTGGCACCGAGAACTCATCCCGATCTGAAATTGATGTGGGACACAGATAGGGATGCCCTTGGATTTTAAAGGGGCCTACCTGAGTCGCAAAACAGCCTGAATCGTATCCCGACCCTTCATCTGGATAAAGGGTATGAGCGGCCTTGGTAATGCATACACAACACGGTGGGTCCCCCTGCTGATCAACATTGGGAGTTCGTTTTCAATATGTTCCCTGTGCTATGGCTCATCTGAGTTGTGGATCGGGGTGAATTATGGGATCATCAAGGGTTCTGAGGTGTTGCATCTTTTGGACGGGTTGGATTTCGTGAATACATTACTGTGCCCCACATCTTCCCCAGTACCGGTGGAGCCCACCCTTTACTCATCTAATCATGTAGCAGATTAAGTGCGGCCCTGACTTTGGGACCCACCTTGATGTATGTATTGTATATCCACACCGTTCGTATGTTTTCCAGCTCATTTTAGAGCATCATATAGAAAATGAAGCAGATCCAAATCTCAGGTGGACCACACCACGGGAAACAGCGGTGACTAAACACCCACCATTAAAAACTTCCTAGGGCCACCTTGATGCCCACCGTAACGTTTATTTTCCATCCACAACCTTATGAAGCGAGGAGAGACAGAAAACAAAAAACAAATATCAGCTTGATATAAAAC
This sequence comes from Magnolia officinalis, assembly GCA_021015155.1. Lineage (NCBI taxonomy): Eukaryota > Viridiplantae > Streptophyta > Magnoliopsida > Magnoliales > Magnoliaceae > Magnolia > Magnolia officinalis. The sequence goes on from JAJHSJ010000009.1 coordinate 3,639,307, forward strand.
TGTTGTAGCCCATGGAAAGTTTTTAATGGTCAATCAACATTTTTTCCCGTGGTGTGGTCAACCTAAGATTTGAATCTTCTTCATTTTTCGATTTATGCCGTAAAATGATCTGAAAAAACGGATGGACGGCGTGGATATATAATATTTACATCAAGGTGGGCCTCACAGTCAGGGCCGCACCGTGTCGGATCGGGCCCGGGCCGGAGCCGCACCTAATCACCTCCGTCTAATCACCTTCCCTCTCTCCCTCTCTCTCTCTCTCAGATTCTGTTGGGAGTTGTAATGAATCTCGTCGGCCAGGCCATGGTGACAGCGCAGATGGTCGGCAGCCTGACCGTTAAGGAACGGCGTATCTTAACGGCCGTTAACGCGGGGGCGTCGGCCTTCTCTCTGGGAGGGTCGGCCTTCATAGTTCTCTGCTACATCCTCTTCAAAGAGCTCCGCAAGTTCTCTTTCAAGCTCGTCTTCTTCCTCGCTCTCTCCGTAAGATCCCCCACCCCCCTCTCTCCGTCCCTCCATCTCTTCCTTCTAGATCTCAATTGACGGTTGCAATTCACTCAATGCTTTTTTTTTTTTTTTTCCCCCTTCTTCTTCTTGTTGTGGTGTAGGATATGTTCTGCAGTCTCTTCAACATTCTCGGGTACGCTCTTCCTTTCATTTCGATTTTCATTTCCGCGGGTCGTGGCTCGCAAGTCGCATATGAGTGTGGCGATCGGGACCGTTGATCTTGCGTTGCCCCTCATGGATGGCCTACTGGATGAGTTTTGTAGTGATTGGGTGACTCTGATCTTCGGATTGATGTCAGGTTTCGCCAATTGAGTGTGGACGAGTGGTCAGTTTCTGGTTCGACTTGTTGATTTGGTAGCCGCTTAATGGAGGGCTACTGCAGCTCAATTGCCTTACTTCTTTTGGGATGTCGTGAATTGACGGTCACGATCACCATGCACAAAACACCATGTGTACGAGAGGAATGCTAAAATGGACGCGGGAGGGTCTTCGGGGTACACATGGGAGTGTGAGCGAGATAAGAGTAGTTCATCTTTTAATGCACACCATTAACATTCCCAACAGGTCACATTCAGTGAGTAAGTGTGGCCTACGAAATGAGTGGACTGTTCTGATCCTTAGGCTAGAGGATGTTCGATGTGTGACCGAGCTATTGAATGGCCCGGATATTGCCCCCGTCATGTTTGTAATTTTGTATGCATCCCCCTCTCCATTTCATGCAAGCTGAGTACACTTGGGGTGCATTTGGATACTTGGTATTGGTCAATCCAGGATTGGCCAATACATGTATTTTAAACTGGATTGGTGTGAACAATTAGTTGAAAAGTGCATGTATTTGCCAATCCTGGATTGGCTGATAGAAGGATCCAAACAGGCTCTTAGTGCACCTCCATGTGCAAAAGAGATGTTTTGGCGCATTCTTCCATTGTACTTTGTATTGATAATCATTGAAGTTTGATGGTTGTGAGGAACAAGAATTTTAGATTTTATCTTAAAAAAGAAAGAAAATGTTTAAAGGTGTGTTTGGATGCTCAATTGCCAGATCCAATTTGATAAATTGGAAACATCTGTTGTGGGACCAACTAGCTCCACTCCATTCATGATGAGGGTGTACCCTCGAAATTGAAATTGCAGTTGTTTCACATTTAACTTTGGAACTGTATAGGGGTTCATTCATTTTTTTCTACATTGCATTGGATTATTGTAATTTGTACTTCCAAATGCTCAATATATACTACCGTGCTTGATATCCTAAAGTTCATATCATTCCATATCATGGTCTCTATTGTAACTAGGACTGTAGTTTAAAAATCTTGCTTGATATTAACATATCGACATCCTGTCACACGTCGGATCTTTTCCCCTAATGATGCGCTGCATACATGTCTATGCATTACTGATGCAACACTAAGAGGAGAAAATCATGAGATTATTGATATGTGTTATGCATGTAGTCCTTTAGATTGTGCATTTTGTCTGTTTTAAGAGATGCCCGCTTTGGAACCATGATCAGGATATGTTAAATCTCTTGATACACATTGATACACCATCCTCTAATGGCTCGAGCTTTTAGAGCAAGTAGTTGTTTGACAAGGTATTAGAGCCAGGTTCCGATCCTAGGACCTGTGAGTTGTGAGTGTCCCTCCACCCTTGCCTAGTATGTTCCTGTGCGTAGTTCCGCGCTGCACATGCAGGGGAGTGTTAAAGTCCCTTGATATACATTGATACACCGTCTTCTAACAGATTGAGCTTTTAGAGCATGCGGTTGTTTGATTTGGTATCAGAGTAGAAGGTCTTGTGTTCGAATCCCGAGAGCAGCAAATATGCCTCCCTAATATATTCTCCCACGGGAGGCCGTTTATGGTGTGAGTTGCGAGTGTCCCTCCACCCTCACCCAGTATATTCCCGTGCGAAGTTCCACCCCGCACGTGCGGGGGAGTGTTAAAGTCTCTTTATATACATTGATACACCATTCTCTAATGGCTCGAGCTTTTAGAGCAAGTGGTTGTTTGACAGGATCCATCAGCAATCAAAACTATTCTATGCAATGACCATTATTGTCTGGAATATGTATGGAGTAAGAGTTACCTTCAACTCAATTTAAAATTGAAAGTTTCAAACTATTTTTGGGATTACTGTTGAGCAAAGAAATATCGTATTCTAGTCCTAGTCGTAATATATTGACGCAACCCAAATGGGAAGGAAGAAAGAAGAGGAGAAAAATGGATTATGTACACACCACAATTCAAAGGGTTGATTTTATAGGGTTTTCTCCCTTTGTAAGAGAATACTTTCTCCCAAGATTCAAAATCTTTTTTTTTTTTTCATTTTAAAATAAAATAAAATTCCAATCTTTAGTGCCATATGGCATCTACAAAGATACATATTTAAAAAACACAATTATTCTAAAATAAGAAAAGAATTTAAAAATACCACACATATATGGATCTATATCTCTCCCTTTTACTCTCTTATTCAAATCTTTAACTTATCCTAGTAAGATCTCCCTAGATATTAATATATCTTATGAAGGATTCCCTAAGATATTATTTTATTCCATTAAATATCTTCTAAGACACAAAACGCTCAAAGTTGAAAACCATGAATGACTAAATATCGTTTTAATGATCATTCAAAATCTTTACTAAACAAAGAACTAAAATAATCAAGCTAGGCTCATGTAATGGCCGTTACAACCATTTTCTTTTCTTGAAAAAAAACCTGTATCAACTATCAACCCTGTAACGGGCCGTTATGGTCTTTTTTCCCCCCTAACGGCCATTACAGCCCTTTCATGCATAATGGTTCCCACCGTTATTGTTACCTAACGGCCGTAATGGCCTAGGTATAAGGTAACTGTTTTTGAAAACCATGGTTGGGCCTACTGGATGGGCCACAGGACCAGCAAATTGGGCTTTTGGAGCCCACGTGCTTGCTGGGTGATTTGGACACAATAATCAATTAACATCATCTTTATAAAATAATCGTCTTTATTGTGTCACATGTAAACTTTGTTTTCCTTCTGATGCTACAGGGATCCGTCAAAAGGATTTTTTTGCTTCGCTCAGGGCTATAGCACGCATTTCTTCTGTGTGGCATCATTTTTATGGACCACAACCATCGCCTTCACTCTTCACCGCACGGTCGTTAGGCACAAAACAGATGTAGAAGATTTGGGGCCCATGTTTCACTTGTATGTTTGGGGTACGCATTGTGTCTGTTTATTCATTCTCATGTTTATTTCGCTCCCTACTGCTTTCCTTCCCAGCATATTTGCATTTTTCTTTTAAGTTACTTCAGAATGTTTCATGGATCTCCCTTCTTTTGGAGTATCTATTGCTTTGAAATTCACAAATATTATAGAGTCATTCTCAAGGGTTTATTTGTCTTATGCAGGAACTTCACTAGCTATGACTGTCATACGCTCTATAGGCAATGATTATGGAAGCTTAGGTGCCTGGTGCTGGCTGCAAACTGGAAGAACAGGAAAGGCAGGTGTAGAGTTAGGCCCTGTTTGGTTGCCACTTACAAATGAGTTTATCTCATTTTAGTTAACAGATTATGGATTAGAGATTTTGGTGAGGACTAAAAATAATCCAGAAAACTAATAATTTTATATAAACTATGTTATCTAATACATTATTACTGTTAGCTAAAAGGAGATGAATCATATTTAAGTGACAACCAAATATGGCCTTAGGAGATTCATGTGGATTTTCTCTATTGCTTGCCGATTTTTCATCTGAGTTTCACTGATACAGATCAGTGCGATAATGAAGATTTTCTTCACTAGCTTATTGCACTGAATACAATGTCCAAAATTTACTTTGCCGTAAAAGTCATGGTTTCCTAGGTAATTTTCTATCTCATGGGTTTCCTTGAACCGTCCCTAGTGTTCTTATATTAGATCAGGGAACTCATTGGAACTTAGTTACTGTCTGCCCAATTCTTTCATCCCTTTTATGTCAAATTCCCCATTAAAACTTTGCTACAGAATTCAGATATCACCTGTATGATTGACGTCTCAAAGAAAACGTGACGAAAGTGATGATAGTGATGTTTGTCTGCTGATATTGAGGTCCTGTTCATATCATTTGGGCTGAAAGTTCAGAGCTAGTGGTTTACATGAAACAGTACTTCTCATGTTACCACTAGCCCCCTCCTCGTGGGCTCCAAATCCATGGGTTCTGCCCCAGACAAGTCACCCGTCTCATATGACCCCCAAATCCATGGGTTCCGCGGGCTGCCCACCCCGAGTGTGCCCTTGCATCCCACATGCCCCCCCCCCCCAACTCGAGCCCGGTGTGAAAATGCCCCCACATTAATCACTCTCGGTGAGGAGTCTCGAACACGAGACCTCTCGCTCTAATACTAATTTGATGCAGGACAATTAACCACTTGCTCTAAAACTTCGAATTGATAGAGTATGGCGAATTAATCCCTTTATCTTATAGCCTAGGCCCCAAATCCATGGGTTAGTTCCTCGGCCGAACCCTCCTCGTGGGCCCCAAAACCATGGGTTCCACCCCACACGAGCCACCCGCCTCACACGGCCCCCAAATCCATGGGTTCCGCGGGCTGCCCACCCCGAGTGTGCCTCTGCATCCCATAAGCCACCCCACTCAAGCCCAGTGTGAAAATGCCCCTGCATTAGTATGATCGGTATCTTGCCTGTAAGGCATTTAGATGGTTTTGTCTGTGGATGCCATGTTTGTCCAGTTACCAAGGTTACTACAACATATCATTAAACGTCTTCCACTAAAACTAGGAAGTGAAACATTCCATTCAGATGCCGATTACCTCCGTAAATTTGGGAGCAGATGGAAGTAAAATATTTGTAATGGAGGCCAATTCCTCTACATGCTTATTCTACAAAGGCTAGGCGTGGGGCCCACAGGGGTGTGCAGGTAGCATCCAACCTTCACTTATGTGAGCTCCATCATGAACGTTGGATGCTAAAAAATCAGGCTGATCCAACCATCATGGGGGTCACCACATGAATTTGGAGGGTCATCCATTGTTTGCTTGGGTGGGTCCATTGTGTTGTCTATATATCATCCAACTGGTGCATTACATAATCTTGGACATAAGGATGGGATTCCCTGAAAATCAGGCCTATACAATCATTAGGTGGACTACACTATAAAAAACAATGTCAACCATCTAAAAGCCTCCAAATTCACATGGTGATCAACATGATCGTTAGATAAAGACTGATTTTTGGTTGTCCAAATTTCATGATGAGGTGATCGTGCATAGAGTTGTCAAGTGTCAATGGGTACCGTTGTATGTAAAGAGTTCTTTGACACTTTTACACTCTTACACAAACAAGAAATGGGACAAGAGGAAGAAGGGCTTGAAGAATGAAAATGGGAATAATCTCACTTGTATTAAATATTTCTTATTTGTTGGATTACAATGAAAGCCCTACATGTATATATAGGCACTTGGGGTCCTTTCTACACACTTCTCTTTTAATTTAATAACTTTCTATCTACCCCAACTACCCATATCAATTTCCTTAGGAATTTTACTTTATGAACTTTCTAGATGACTCTCTTGAAACTTTTAGTTGTTGTCCTACCCTTACAATATTAGTTTTCCACACTTTTACAACTTACAAAAATTATGTTTATTTCTTAATAGGTACATGGACATGTAGGTGCCTGATGGATCTTCCCCGATTTTAATAGGCTAGGGTCATTTTTTTTTGGACCTAGTGAGAAATCAGGTTGGGTTTGGGTCTCGCCTTTTGGATCTGGTTGAAAATTGGGTTCAATTGGGTTTGGCTAGGTTCCATCAACTTGGACCCGATTGAAGATATGGTCGGGTCATGTGCAGTTAGTTTTAATTGTACTATATCTATATGTTAAGTATTATTCATTACTCTGGCAACAAAATAAAGTGTTCTAAGCCACACGACATATAAGAGAGCCTGCTTATACGCCATGCATGTATCAAAGTGGCACATGTGTGTGATCCAATCCACCCATCGATGAACCGGCCATATAATGCTCCTGTTTGTCCTAAAACAATCTCAAAACCTAGGTCTAATGATCCGATGGGTATCTGAAAAGTGGCCAAATCCAACTGCATTTGGTTTTGGGTCTTCAAGAATGTGACTCAGATCCAAAAGGACCATGGCCCTGTAAGACCAGAACCTAGGCTAACTGGTATGGGTCACGTAGGACCTGACCCAAACTTGACCCATTGACAACCCTAGTTTCACCGAACGGTTTGGATGTCGTACACACACCCTAGTGGGCCCAACACGTAGTCCTTGTAGAATAAAATTTCTACAAGGACTTATAGAGACCAACCTCTTTGTATTGTACTTCATAGACAATTCTAGCATACTAAAAATGTAACATAACATTCTATGCAATTATCATCATACATGTTACATATTATATACCAAACATTTCCTAATATTATGAGACAAACATTTCTTGCTCTTGTACCCCTCATCATGGTGTGCCGTAAAAGCCATTATGAATGGTAATGGTGGCAACCGTTAACTTACACGTTACGGTGTCGTAACAGTCGTAACAACAGTTATAAAAATGACTTTTAACCATTGTTAATGGCCCGTTATGCCTCTCATAAAGGCCATACCAACCCCTTAATGGTATGTTACGGTGCAAATATAGTTTTTTTTCGGATTTTTTTCAACGTTACGGTGCATATATAGGTTTTTTGAGTTTTTTCTTTCAATAAAAAAAGAGAGACTGTAACGACCATTATGGGGGCTGTAACAGCCGTTACGACCTGCATCGTAAAGGTAATAGTGGTGGCCGTTATGGCCACCGTTACCGTTACGGAATACCTTGCCCCTCATGCTTTGTGTAACTAAGGATTAATCTACATGTAAATATTCAAGCAACTTCTAGAGCAGAAGATTGTCAGAGAGATGGTTTCGGCAGCAACGGCGAAAGGGTCATTGTTGTAGATTAGGGAGAAGATCTACATTCCTCATGCCTCCACAGTGAGCGAAATCTGTCGGGCAACAAAAAGAGGAGAAACCTCCTACGAACAACAAGGATGTGAGGCGAAAGGGAAGGGAAAGTTGGAAGATGAAAGGGTCACGGTTGTGCCTCCGGAAAAATAGGAAAGCTGGTAGGTAGTCTCATGTAGGAAAGATCGTGAAGGGAGAATCATGGCAGGTGGCTATGTGATTTTTCGACTTTGTTTGTCACTGGTTATCCAATAGACTAGAATGCTGGTAATCTCCAGAGCATTTTCAGCAGATGTGGCAATGTGATGGATATAGTTATCCCTCAGGACTAGAAGACGGCCGCCCCCAGGGGTTTTGCATTCTTGCAGTTCCAAATAGAGGAGTTGAGTGGTGTTGTGAAGAAGCTATGTGGCTAACTCGTTGGAGGGGGACGATTACTTCTTCAAAAAGCCCATTACGGACCAAATGCAGCGAACCATGCGGGGGTTTTGTTGGGAGGCACTAAGAAAATAGCTAAGGTTGGACCGAAATGTTGGGGTAAATCGGCAGGTGAGGTGGAAGAACATAAGAATCAGCAGTAAAGGAGGTCCGATGTCCAAACAGGGAGAACAAAGAAGGAGAGGGTGGGAGGAGAAACTACAAAACTGACTTGGATTACCAAATCCTTCAAGGAAGCAATAACGGGGTGTCAGAGAGCAAAGACAGAAAAGGGGGTATGATTCAAATGGTAGGTAGGAAGGGTGTGCTTGGATGGTAGAGGAAGGAGGGACCTTGGTGGTTAGGGTCGATCCAAAAATCTTGAAGGAGCCTCGCCCAGAAATGCAACATTCTATGTTCATTCAGACGAGAAAGGGAGCCTCATTGCCAGAGATTCATTGGTGGTTTTTAGCTTGTTGTAGGCTTTAGGAAGAAGATTATATCATAAAGCCGCTGGGAGAGATGGAGCTATGGGTGTTTGTGTGATTAGATGCCAACCTCGATCAGATCATTGCAGTAGTGGTCCTGTTCAACGACAGCCCAAAAATGGCGATTCAGCCTTGGAATGAGAAGTCCTTCGACGAGGTCGAAGTTTGGTTCTTATTATGTGGGAATCCCGTTAGAGATATGGGTTATAGATGTGTTCCTAGCAGTGGGGTCTTGCCTGGGATAGGTCATCAAAATCGATGCATCGATTGCTAATGGGGAGGAGATCAGCATCGCCCTGATACGAATCAAAATGAGATCGATTCTCTTGGACCCAGAGACGATCATAATGGGTGGGGGGATAGCAGCAGGGGTGGTGAGGGAATCAGGGAAGGGCGGACAAAGCAGATAGGGTAAAGAGTGGAGGAGAAGAAGAGAAGTGGGGTGGGTAGAGGGCGACAGTGAGGGAGGATGATGCAAGACAATTAACCACTTGCTCTAAAAGCTCGAATTGATAGAGTATGACAAATTAATCCCTTTATCTTGTAGCCTAGGCCCCAAATCCATGGGTTAGGTTGGCTGAACCCTCCTCGTGGGCCTCAAATCCATGGGTTCCACCTCACACGGGCCTTAAATCCATGGATTTTGCGGGCCGTCCACTCCGAGTGTGCCTCTGCATCCCACATGCCACACTCGAGCCCGTTGTGAAAATGCCCCCGTATTAATCACCACCTGCTTCGAGTGTGCCCCTGCGGGGCAATCAATCACTTGCTCTAAAAGCTCGAACTGATAGATCATGGCGAATTAATCCCTTTATCTCATAAGCTTAGGCCCCAAATCCATGGGTTAGGTTCTCGGCTGAACCTCGCTTGTGGGCTTCAAATCCATGGGTTCCGCCCCCTTGTGGGCCCCAAATCCATGGGTTCCACGGGCTGCCCACCCCGAGTGTGCCCCTGCATCCCATAGGTCACCCCACTCGAGCCCGGTGTGAAAATGCCCTCATATTAGAGGAGCATGGGAAGGAGTACAATTCACACTCATGTGGACCACCAAAGGTGGGGGTATGTGTCTCTCTTTGGTGAAATTAGTAAGGGCTAAGGTAGGAAGGGCGAAGTGGAAGCAACGGAACCGTCTGATAAAGGATTCTATGGACGTAATAATGGTGCTGATCATTTTTGCTCCCAGGTTCGAGAGGCACCTGAAGGCTTTGGGAAAGTTTATATGACGAGAGAGAGGCTCGATGGTAGTTGTGGAGGGGAAAAATGTGGTTCGTGACTTCAAACTAAAGGAAGGAATCAATGAAAGGCCAACACGTGCCAAGCTCAAACTGATAGAGCATGGCGAATCAATCCCTTTATCTCATAGCCAGGCCCCACATCCCATGGGCTAAGACCTCGGTCGAACCCCCCTCGTGGGCCCCACTTTACATTGGTTCTGCTTCACACGAGCCACCCCCCTTACACGGGTCACCCACCCCGAGTGTGCCCCTGCCTTCCATAGGCCACCCTACTCGAGCCTGGTGTGAAAATGCCCCAGTATTAATCACCTCCGGTGAGGAGTCTTGAACGCGAGACCTCTAGCTCTGATACCACTTTGATACATGACAATTAACCACTTGCTCTAAAAGCTCAAACTGATAGAGCATGGCGAATCAATCCTTTTATCTCATAGCTAGGCCCCACATCCCATGGGTTAGGACCTTGGCCGAACCCCCCTCGTGGGCCCCACTTCACATGGGTTCTGCTTCGCACAGGCCACTCGACTCACACGGGCCGCCCACCTCGAGTGTGCCCCTGCATCCCATAGGCTACCCCACTCGAGGCCGGTGTGAAAATGCCCCTACATTAGTGTCTCTGCTAACAATGAAGGGGACCTTGAATCACCCGAGTTATTTTCCCCACGTGCAGTCATAGCAGGAGTCTTAGCAATCTAGATGGCTCCACGTGGACACATCGCAGTGGACCCAATGACACTTGTGCCACTTAAAGCACATGAGTCAATACAAGCAAAATGCCTGCACGTGCATCACAAGTTCACAACTTACAAGGTCACATGTGAGAGACACTTATAAATCGAGGCAAAGGGGGTCTTGAGCATCGTGAGCTATAAATCGTAGAAGAACCAGACTATTGCCCTCTTCTATAGCAAAAAGAAGGGAGTTGCTCCTATGCTCTGCTCCTACCCTTCCAACTGGGAAGAATGTTGAAAGTCATGTTGAAGGCCAGCTGGAGCTCACCATGGAAGCAATACTAGGTGAAGAAGATGCCCACCTTGATTCGGAAGAAGAGGATCAATTCTACCCAACGATGGAGGTAGCTAGTGTCGAATGCTATGATGACACTTTGGACGTGACTCCGCTCCAACCAGCTCCGGAAATCCCATGCAAGCCAAATGTGGATTCCCCTATTCCCTTCCACTTCATGAAAACTCATCGCGGGGTGTTGATAGATCACGCACGATGTCAGAAGAGGAGCTGGTATGGTATCGAGATATGCTGGAACCAGTGGGGAAGGAGGTAGGATTGTCTTTTGCGGATGAAGATGTTCAGGCCTTCATTCAGTTTGTGGAAGAAAGAGGAAGTCAAAAGTTGCAGAGAGCCCAGATGCAGAAATCTAAGGGTAAGATTCCTAAGGGGTGGAGAGAGTTAATGAACTTGGAGTGCACACTGAACTATGACTCGCATGGTACTTTGAGTGGCAATAAGAAGGGAAGGAGTTATCGATCGGGTTTCCAATGAAGACCCTAAACTGGAACATAAGAGGGCTGGGGAATAGAGAGAAGAAGATGCATGTGAGAAAGGTATGCACAAAATACAGAGTTCAAATCCTTTCGATTCAGGAAACAAAACTGGAATCTTTTGATTTAAAGACTCAACTCAATATGGGGAGTAAAGAACAGGGGCTTGGCAGTTCTGAATGTGGAAGGTGCCTCAGGAGGGATAATAGTTGCTTGGACAGATTTGTGGACCTCGGAGGACAGTTTAGTGGGCTCCTTTTCAGTTTCAGTGGTGCTTCAAGAGCAGTCTTCGGGATTTAGGTGGTTATACACATCTCTGTCTACAAGCCATGTGTTCCAGACAGAAGGGAATTGCTGTGGAAAGAGTTGAATGAAGTCAGATTGAAATTCACAATACCATGGTTTGTTGGGGGAGACTTTAATGTTATTAGATTCACACACGAGAAGTTGAATGGCCAGAGGATCACTAGAAGTATGCATGGATTTCAAGATTGGGTTTCAGCTAATGAAATGATAGATGTTCTGATGAGTGGGGCTAAATATGCTTGGACCAGTGGCAGAGATCAACCAGTTAGGTCCAGATTTGATAGGTTTCTCTTGTTTGCAGATCGTGTTGATAGGTACCCTTTGGTTTCATCTCGTGGCCTGCCTCAACAATTTCTGACCATCGACCAATCTTGCTAGAGGTACAAAAGGATAGTTGGGCTCCAAAACCATTCCGATTTGAAATCATGTGGCTGGAAATAAATGGATTCTTTGAACTGGTTAAAAACTGGTGGTAGAACTTTGAAATAGAAGGTCTGGTTGGATTCCAGTTATGCAAAAACTCAACTTACTGAAAGCCAAACTAAATGAGTGGAAAAAGGAATTCCTAAACAATAGAAATAAGGCTATGGAAGATCTAATTATGGAAATTCATGAACTAGACATTAAGGATGAAGGGGGTCACTTAACTGAGGAAGAGTACCAAAGACACTCGTTGTTATCTTCGGAATATGCACTTGAAAGAAGAAATCAAATGGCATCAAAGTTCGATGGCATTGTAGTTAAAGGAAGGAGACAAAAATATGAATTTTTTTTCATAGCATAGTTAGCGCAAGAGCATGAAACAATTGGATAGTTATTGGTTGAAGGACAGAGGGTAGAAGGGAAGAACTAAGTATGTTCAACTATTGTGCAATTTTATTCAAACCTACTATCAAAAGAAGAGGGGTGAAGACCTATGCTAGATCATCTCTCATTTGATAGCTGTCGACTCCGGAAAGGGAGTCTCTTGAAAAGCCTGTAACGGAAGAGGTAATCAAAAGGGCTATTGACTCCTTGGGTAAAGAAGCCCTCGGGGCCCGATGGATTCCCTTTAGCTTTCTATCAAACCTTTTGGAATGTGGTGGAGTTCGTGGGGGAATTTTGGACATCAGGGCAATTATTAAAATGGATGGTGATGCAGGATAATTAACCACAATTAACCACTTGCTCTAAAAGCTCGAACTGATAGATCATGGCAAATTAATCCCTTTATCTCATAAGCCCAGACTCCAAATTCATGGGTTAGGTTCTTGGCCGAACCCTCCTCGTGGGTCCCAAATCCATGGTTTCCGCCCCCTCGTGGGCCCCAAATCCATGGGTTCTGCCTCACACGAGCCACCTGCCTCACACGAGTCCCAAATCCGTGGGTTCCGCGGGCCGCCCACCCCAAGTGTGCCCCTGCATCCCACAAACCACCCCACTCGAGTCTGGTGTGAAAATGCCTTCGCATTAATCACCGGTGAGGAGTTTCGAAGACGAGACTTCCCGCTCTGATACCAATTTGATGCAGGACAATTGACCACTTGCTCTAAAAGCTCGAACTGATAGAACACGACGAATTAATCCTTTTATCTCATAGCCCAGGCCCCAGATCGGGTTAGGTCCTCAGTTGAACCCTCCTCGTGGGCCCCAAATCCATGGGTTCCACCTCACACGTGCCACTTGCCTCACACGGCCCCCAAATCCATGGGTTCCGCGGGCCGCCCACCCTGAGTGTGCCCTTGCATCCCACAAGCCACCCCACTCGAGCTCGGTGTGAAAATGCCCCCGCATTACCTCCTTACTGCAGACCCCTCGAACCTCTGGGTTAAAAAAAAAAGCCTTTTAGAGACCCTTATTAGCACAAAAGAAGAATTATCTCTTCACAGTCTTGCATCCAGTTCTCCCACCTCACTCCAAAACCGAGCATCCTACATATAAGAGTTTTAGAATTCCCAATTCACGTTATCATGCACATTTTCCACATTGATCTTAAATAATAACATGTAGTTGTCCTTTATATCCGGAGTCAATACATTCATGAGCAATGAGCAACCCATCAAAAATTTCTCTCCCATGTAGAGAATCTCCTTGAGATAAAGAGATTACTGGCCCCAAAACCATTCTTAAACATCCACAAGAATCTTGGCTACTAATTTGTAAGGGCTTCCAATCAGGTTAATGGAACAGAAGTCCTTTAGGCTCTCGGCACCATGCTTCTTTGGAATCGAGATGATAAAAGAAGCCTCCATATCCTTGGATAATTTTCCCTTCTTGCAGAATTTCGAATCAAGCCTGCAGAATTCAGAAATGAAGCCTATGGTATCATCTTTACATCACCCCAAAAAGCTTGGATCTTTTTTCGCCCTAAAAATCTTTGATAATTTCCCCCTCTGGTAGAACTCAGAAATGAAGTCCTTCAGGCTCTTGGAGCCATGCTTCCTTGTCGATCACTTCTTTGCTAGAATAGCACTTCCTTGACACTTCAAAGGTTTCTTTTTTCGCATTGTTCGATTTTCTTTTAATAATCTGAGCTTCATTATTAGCTGGTGGCCTCCCCAGTTCTCTACTCTGAAGGTATGCACCATTCTTCGACTTTTATCACAATCTTCCCAACTCAAAGAAGAAAGAAACCACCCCCAAGACTCAATTGGACTGAGCAAAATGGGGCATTGATCTGGTACCCAACATGCCAAGCCTTGCTGAACAACTGGTTATAGCTCATCCATTCAGCCGTTGCCAAATATCTATCAGGTCTTAATAAGATCAGATTAATTTAGTTGTTAGACTATGGATAATCCATGAGCTTGGACTTTCCACCAAGCTATTGAATACACCCCAATTTTTTCTTAACCAAAAAATGAATGTCACTAAAGTATCCTCCAACACACCATAGAAGGCTCCATCCCAGCCCCCAAAAGCTTTTCCTCAGCCCTGCATTGTTCGGACCATACACCGCCATTAACACGCATCATTACCATTTCCTGCCTGCTTGAACTAAACTGTAGCTGGGAAACTACCTGCTCAGTTATCTTCTTTCATCAAATCATCCAAGCTCCGAATGATAACGGTGCCCCATGACGATCCTATTGCATCCCAAGCAACCCATTAACAATTCTGAATACCCCACACTGAGCTCAAAAAGGGTTTCCTGCAGACTGAATATCCCACACTGATCCACAGATTGAAATTTAGGGCCTGTTTGGATGCAATTCCGCAAAAAGGGTTTCCTGCAAGCCCTTTTTGTTGTTCGACTTGCTTTTTGGTGCCAATTTCAATGAGTTGAGTATCAGATGGGGTATGTGAAAATGCATGCAAATGCAAATGCCGAACTGGGGTTTGGTTCAAAAGGTCGCTTCAGTGGCAAAAGTCCTTGTGAGGGTGCATCCAAACGGACCCTTGGTTTACTGATGAGTGACAATACTTGCTTTCTGCTTCACAGTGGAGAAACAAGTAATTATTATTAATCGAGAAAAATAGTATAACATCCGGATTGTAATTTATCTGAAGTCATGAATAGTTTATCTGAAAATGTGTTGTTACTTCAGATTGCAATGTCATGTTACAGTATCTTACTTAGATTCTACTTGCCCTCTATTTTTATCAGCATGCCTTTTGCCCAGCCATTCTGAAAGACTGTATTTGTTACTGCAGCTCGTTCACCTTGCAACATTTTACGCACCTCTGTGGGGAGCGATTCTTTTCAACGGGTTTACATACTTCCAAGTGATTCGCATGCTCAACAATGCAACCCGTGTATGTTATATAATTCATCTGCACACATAACAAACAAAGTAGTAAGAAAATGTTTGAGGCGATGGAAGACTTCTCATCCGCAGACATGTGCTAGATAAATTGTTTGTCGCCAGTTAAAAATCCCTTAATGCATTTAAGTCCATTCCACATACACTGATTCTGAGTTCTAAACTTTCAGATGGCAGTTGGCATTTCAGACCGTTCACGACAACTTGATGCAAGGGCAGACATGAAGGTGTGATATGTTGGAAACTACTGTTACCTTTTATCTTTGTTCAGTTTTGTAATTTCAATAATAAATTTAAGCCCAGTCCTGGTCAGCAGTCAGATTAAATCCAAGGTGTGGCAATGGCTTACTATGCCTCGAATGTATGATACCCAGATGCTTGAATGTGCTGAAGGTATCATGTCTGGCATGGCATGATATGGATACCAGTGCTGAATAGTGTAGGATACCAATTGGAAATGTTTTAACTTATTCCTAGTGTACTTCGTTAATTATTTTTGAAAATTTAGCAATTATTTTTTCATTCATGTCACAATATATGAGTGCATCTGTACTGCAAACGTTTAACAATTCCATTGAATTTAGTGTAAAGATATGTGTAAGGTATTTCAAATGACAATCATAAAACTAACCACAACATGTTCAAATGGGATAGCTGTATCCATATACCAAAAGCTGAGTCTTTCCGAGTCCATGGAGAAGCGTCGACCTCATCACCGGTTCCTTTGCCGGACAATCCACCATGCCATTAGCCTCTCTACAAACATGACTTAGATATTTCAACATAAAGAGAGTTCTCTAATTTCACTGAAGCATAACAAGAGTCTCAATTGTTCCGACCACATACAAGCAACCCATGGTATTTTTAGGTCCCTTCCAACTACCTCAGCGATGTTCGAGTCAACCCAACTGGTGATTGGATTGGCATGTATTTTATCTACAGTGAAGAGTGGTGTTTGATTAAAAATCGCTTTCCTTGGGCTTGTGCCTTAACTATATTTTATATGTCAGCATTTACTTGATTTTAGTGATTGACCAGTGTAGATGTTTCTTCTTAATACTGAACTGTGAACTTGGGAACGGTAGCAAATTTCACTGCGAAATTTATATGACCTCATCAATAGAACCATGTGTTTCAAGTTTTCACCCAAAAAAGGCAAAAAAAAAGAAAAAAGAAAAGAAAAAACCGTGTGTTTCAACTCTTTTCCACCATGTATTTCAAATAGGTACTTCATGATGCATGATCAAAAGATCTAAATGTTCCAACCTATGAATGGTACCGGTAGAGCTCACCATTCAGTAACCTAAGCCATTCATTCGGTGGCCACATTTCGAGGTGGGGGGTGCTGTAATATCTCCCTTATCAGATGAAAATGGACAATTACAACCAGTGGCCCGGGGGATCCTTGGTAGAGCATTATATATATATATATATATTCATTTCAATGCTTTGTAGTGTGTTTTCTCTGACACGTATTGTGATGGTTTTGATCTGTTTTGATTCTGGAGGGTGCTGATACTGGTTAGGAAGTTAGGAACTGGGGTACAGATTTCCTTTTTTGGCATGCTTTTCCCCTCAATCACATGAGGATTGTTGTCCTTATTCCTAGAACGCATTGTGAGTAAATGAAATTATAACCTTTAATTTCTTACTGTTTTTTAATACGCTTTCTGTTCCTTTCATAGGCATTAAACAGGTGGGGTTACTATCCTTTGATTTTAATAGGATCGTGGGCATTTGGCACGATCAACCGTATTCACGACTTTATAGAACCGGGCCATGAAATCTTTTGGCTCTCACTTCTTGATGTTGGGATGGCTGCACTCATGGTATGCCTTCAATCATGTAGTGGATTTTTTGTTTCTTGTTTATTTATTTATTTTTGGGTCAATTGGCATTGAGTAAATTTCTAAAGGAGTGGTTAATGCACACGGGTCAACGTGAAGACAGATGACAGTTGTACAATATCTAGACCATCCATCAAGTGGGCCCCGCGATATAGTTGCAATGGCCCGAAAATAGGCTGAATAGGCAATCGTAAGTGGTTGATCAAGGAATGAAATGACTCCCCCACTATTCTGATCAGCTGTTTGGGACGGTCTGATTTTTGGCCTATGGCTCGCATATCGTTGGGCCTGCCTGGTGAGCAGTCAGGATACTGTGCAGATGTACTGAGTGTCCATGTGGGAACTAGTGCGAAAAACACGTGAAGTCATCATTCCTCTTTTAACATACATTAAAACCGAACTATACATTGAATTTGTGTCTGTAGCTTCCAGATTTGAGCGTTGTCTGATTGCTTTGTGCCTGATTGCTTTGTTTATTTATGCTACTTAACTGAAAAGAAATGCAAGATGCTTTAGAAATGAAAGCAAGCCTGCGGAGGTTATTTCTCAAAGGGCAAGATTGTTTGTTGTTGAATGGGCCTCTAATGTTTTGGTGCTGAGGGGCTGTTATCTCGATTTTCTTGGGTCTTAGTTGGGTCGCCATCTCGGCAGCTTTGTGCTTTTGTAGTTGTTTTCCTTTTATTATGGTTTAATAAATTTCCATTATCTTTCAAAAAAAAAAAACTGAAATTGTTTCCTCTCGCAGCAGTTCACACACACACACACACACACACACACACACACACACACACACACACACGCATGCGCACACAGAATCCAGTATATTTTTATACACAAATACTAATGCAGTTGCCGTTGCTTCAGGGCCTGTTCAATTCAATTGCTTATGGGCTCAACTCCTCAGTGCGACGGGCCGTCTATGAAAGGCTTGATTTGTAAGTTGGGGTTGATCTTAATTGTTGAATGCAATAGCTAATGGGGTTAATTGAGCACCGCTGTATAAAGCATCTCCACCAACGGTGATTAGTACCTTTGATTTTATAGCCATCCAAAGGGTAACCTGCCATAAAAAGAAGAAAAAGAGCAATCATTTCACATTGAACTGGCAAAGTTGATATGATCAGACATTTTGTGCCACCCTGTTAGCAAGATTTCTGATCTAATTGGCCTGTGAAACGTGATGAACCATCCCTCCAAATCAATGGTCCTGATCACCAAAATTCCTTGCCGCATGGCCACATTTGCTGATGAACAATTCGATTTTACATTTTGATCAGATGGTGCCCTGAGAGACTCCGAAGATGGCTACCATCACACATAAAGCTCAGAGGCCAACAACAAGAAGAAAGCGAACTTGTTTTATTGAAAGTCATAGACACCCAATAACACCGTCCATATCATCCATGTACTTCAATTACAGTAGATCACATTCTTGCTAACAAGATGCACATGGAATGGAGAAAATTACCAAAACATTCCCGGTGCTTCACGGCGTCCAAGCTTAAAGTTCTTGAAATCACAAACAGTCTTATCTATCTCCCATCAGGTCCTTCATAGATCCATGTCTTTTCTCTGATCTCGGCTTTGCAGTGTATCGAACTCTTCTGAAGAAGGTTTCATTGATGGGTGTATTTTATGGGAAATTTCTAAAATGATTCTTGACAATATGAAGGCAGAGAACTAATTGCAAGGTGGAGCCATCATTAGTTGTTTGTTGAAATTACAGAGGGGTGTTTTTGTAGGGTGCTGTAAAGATCGGAGAGTTTGTGCAGCGATCTGTTTGTATTTGTGTTTGGACTACGAAGTTTGGGAGGATGTTGTTAATGAAAATCTTGGATTTGAAAAATGCCAAGTCACAGTTCCAAAATCAGATTGGGTAAGCAATCCTAACCTCTGATTCATGGGTACTTGTTTGTTGAAATAGGACCATTGGATTTTTATTTATTTTTTATTATTTTTCATTTTGAGCTGTGTGGTAAATATCCATCAATGCTAATCAAGCAGAGTTGTTTTTGGTTGAAAGCACATCTAAACTGGGACCCTTTGATTGCACATTTTAATTTGAATTACTTGCATGGCACAGACAATTTCAGTGCCTGCGTATCATCCATCAGTCTGCCAGAGTAACAAGGTTTTTCTCAATTGGGTTAGCGGTGGGGCCCACATAGTCTTGTTTTATAATGGATAATCCCCATTACTATTGAAACTGATTCCACCGAGTGGTATTTTAGCAATGCTCGCCCCACATTTTAAAGCGAGAATTGTGCTCTGCTTCTCTTATCTCCACCGTACGCGTGGAACAACAGTGGTCATTGGCCGTTGATCTGATGGATCACCAAGTAGATGGGCCATACCCCAAAAGTCATGATGATCAGACTTTCTTGATAGTCGCACCAGTGACCGTCATCAAAAGACTTGGAACATTCAATTGGCAAAAATTCTATGAATCATCGAGTGGCCCACCGGATCAACAGCTATGATCACCCTAAGACATGCCACGTGTAGGCTGGAGATAAGATAGAGAAAGCACATTGCTTTGAGCACCGAGCCTTTATATCGTGTTCCCAACTCCTAGGGGAGTTATTTAATCCTCTGGCTGCGTATGAAGCTTGATACGCAGGCACTTGACCCAAGTTATATTCTAAAATACTGTTCGGTGATCCAGACCGTTCAAAATTTCGGGGCTGATGCGTAGTACATTAAATACTATATTGCACCATATTTGCACCATATGGCAGTAGAGAATCACGCGGGAAAGTTAACGAGTAGGGGTGTACACCGAGTCGAGCTGGACTCGGCCACTAGCTGACCCCAGCTCGAACTCGGCTCGGCTTGGTTCGGTCAGCAGCTCGGGCCAGTTCAAGTCAAGTTTGAGCCTCCGCCGCATTTTCATAAACACATGCTTTGCACTTTGAATTTCTTACGGTATGTAAAACAACAACAGCTTTTTACAAGTATTTCATCAAACACCTTATTAGCAACATCAAAATCAAGGAAAAATGGTATTTGTTTCGTATACATACCTTCCTTGCAACTAACTCAATCTGAGTTCGATCCGAGTCGAGTTGAGCTCAAGCAAGTTCAAACTCGGTTCAAAATTTTTTCGAGCTAAAAAAATTGGCTCGACTCGGTTCAAATTCAGCTACAAACTAAGTCAAATTGAGCTTTTTTGAGTCGAGTTAAGCGAGCTAACCAAGCTAACTCAGTTCGTGTACACCCCTATTAACGAGAGCTTTGCCAAGCCCACAAACATGTGCAATAAACTCATGTACGTGCCACACATGTGCCAGCATGGCACCATAGGTCCAAGATCCAACCCATCCATCAGAACGGAACCACCCTAGACCAACAAGGAGGTTGACACACTTGTTATGTGGGCCAAAGTTTGCAAAACAAAGATACGGCTCTGAAAAACATGGCTAAGTTTTCTAACCCATCCACCCTTTTCCAATATTGGGGCCCACATGCCGATGGGACCAGATTTTATGTCATGGGAAAACATGTATAAGGTCGGACTAACCCATGGATGGATTAGACCTTGCACTTTAGTGCCATGTTGGCACGTGTGGCATGCACATGAGTTTTATTACACACACGTGTGTGTAGGTTGTTAGAAAAATGGTTGGATATACCAAAAATTAAAAAAAAAATGGAGTAAAAATAAATTTCTATTTTCCGTTTCATTAAGCTGAGTCACGTAAAATGATACGCTGTCCTTAAAGCGTGATTCGCCCCCTTATCAATTGGTAGACCGAGTGGAGATACCTCATTTCAACACTTGAGGTCTTGGTATCAATCCCTAGTGGGGGTGGCTAACATGGAGTGTGTGTATTAACATGGGTGTATACTATCAAGCTAATCATTCAAAAAAAAAAAAAAAAGAAGAAGAAGATTTGCCCCCATATCAATTGTTGAAGGGTTATAGGCGAATTGCTTTCAGGATAAGACAAGTCTATCTAGGTCCTTACTCTTACTCCGGTGGCAGACTCTTGGAAGTTTCAACACCTGGTTGAGGGTTTGAGTACCCATAGGTGGTGAAATCCCACCATGGCGTGAGTGTGTGGTGGTGTGTGTGTGTGCGTGTGTGAACAAAAAAAAAAAAGAAAAAAAAGAAAAAAAAAAAGACAAGTCTGTTTGGATCCGGCATACAACAATCACAATGGGTCCACTCAGGAACAATTCAATGCAACAGATCTATTCTGACAGAATCAGACAATGGATATGTTCACAATATTATATGAAAGAGATCCGAAGAATTTGATGGAATGGGAGAGATTGATGTTTGAGATGATGAATTTGGACCGTAATTGTCCAATTTATATAGGCACTAAGGAGTGAGCATTGCTAGGTGGCCATCAATGGTTCAGAATATTTGAAAAAGCCTATCCGTTTTCAGACTGTTGTGGCTTTCAAGGCAGCTAGCCTGTTTTCACCGTTTGGATTAAGATCCAACCGTTCTCAGTCACCTAAAAAACCTTGGCTCATTTTAGACCTATCGCGTAAAGTGCGCGAACTAGTGCCACTATAGCTACACTGCTCATGCTATGCCCGAGCGCGCACGTGCATATGTACTCGAGTGTCTCCATCTCGAAAGCTCCTAAGTAAGAATATTACATACATCTACATATAAACCCCAAAACTCTTTCTATCATTTCCAACTTGAGACAAAGCACACGGTACTTTTCATTAGAAAATTTTTGAAAATCGTTTTGGCGGTAAAATCTTGAAAATTTTAAATTTTGAATTATTCTTCAAAAAACCACAAATTTCAGCTCAGGTATACTCTGAAAATGATTACCGCTTAAAGGATGGCAAATAGAATATACTAGTGTATGTGCACGTGCATAAGCACGTGCTGTAAGGAGGTGGAATCTGCCTAGAGTTAGTTTACTACTGTTTAAAAGATAAAGCAACTCTTCAACGGGACATGAGTTCCATGGCCAATCGTGACTGTCCAAATCGTTGACCAACTGTTGATAGAGCATGATCCAAAAAACTGGACAGATGGTATTAAAATTCTAATTTTCCCTTTGAATTTGAGCCACTTACAATGTTTCATTTAACCATTCAATAAATGGCTACTAAAAATGGAGCCGCTTGATAAGTATGATTTTAGAGATATTCTCCACCCACGATTGGACCAAACTTTCAGTGGTTTTAAATGAATTTATATTAGAACCAGATGTGAGAAAATGAGCTACCACCATTTTGAAAATGTGCAAAAGTAACAAAAGAATAATGCTCTCTTTTCAAGCGTGCATGCACGCATGTACGAGCCAATTCATATACTCGCAGTTTGTAACGTGATATAAGCAAAAGATCCAAGCCATCTATCTTAAGGTCATGTCATGAAAGTCTTTATGCAACGAAATCATGCACGATCGGCCAGTCGGATAGTCTACATATTGATATAAAGTGTTTCCACGTCTCCAAATGCTACGCAGCGGTTTGGCTTGACTCGTATTGGTGACTCCTTAGAGTTGAAAATGGGTATCAACTGAAATAACAGCAAGTAACAAATCCAACTAATGCACCGTGATATTGTATTGAAGTATTTATAGCTGAATAGCTCGAGGAGCGATGTAACAGTAATACCATATTGACTAAAATTTATGACATTATCTGCGTTGGTCCAAAAAAAGAGATAATGATTATTAACATGTGTTATCATGAATTTTTTTTTAAATCCATGTAGTAGGAGCATGGCCTGTGTGCAACTAATGGTTAATCCACGGCAAACGACCAGCACATGTGGCGTAACTGGCATTGCATGATAAGCCACAATTCTCTACGGGCCAAATGGTAGGCATGAAGAGTGGCTATAAAGATCTTTCTTCCTCTGCTACCTCAAAGTTGTATAAATCGAATATAACCGAATCCTCGCCAATCCAAAACAATACAAACCACATTATAATGTTGCTTATTTTATATTAGTTTATCGTATCATAAAAGTAATGTGGTCTAACATATCTATGCTGTTATGTTAGATCAATTTTAGCCTAGGAGTGGTGTAATCCCATCTATTTATGCTACTATGATGGACCGATTTAGCTTAAGAGTATTGTAATTTTTTTGTATATGTTTAAAGCCGCTGATGAGAGAGAAATTTTTTTTAGTGGTATAATTTTCTTTGTTTATGTTCAAGTTACTTGATCAAGATGACTTAGCTATAAGACCTTACCCACTGTGCACATACATTGGATCACCACAGATTATCATTATAAGTTTTATTTTCATTTACATTGTGTCAATCAATTTATCTTTATTATCATGATGAGAAAAAGTACTTCTAACTTCGAGAACTCATCAAAGGGATGGACCGGTTTCTTTATAAACTACTTGATTTCATTTATATGTGGCTGAAAACTGCTCAGTGCCGACATTACACACGTGCCAGTGACTGAATTTCAAGCAAAAAATTAAGACATACTTTTTTTAAATGGGCCAAGATAACAGGGCGGATCTAGACCCGCACATTGGACCACCAGGTTGGATATGGTATACACAAGCATTTTGGTCCACCACGTTGCATATCTGTCTGGATTCTAGCACACTTTGACCGTATAACCTGCGGACCTGGTCTGACTCGGATCAGGCCATCAGGCTCTAGACCAAGATTTAGAAAGGTGGGCCCGACCTATAGATGTTGTGGTCCGTTCGATAATCATGTCTCACACACGACTCAACGGCTCAACCCCCGATCCAATCCGCTATTATGTGATACCAACTAGGGCTGAAAGTCGGGCGGGTTGGGTCAGGTTGGTGCTCAACCCTAACCCACCCCAAGGTTCTTATACCTCAACCCTAACCCAATCCAACCCAACCTCAGGTTGGGAATTTTCAACCCAACCCCAACCCAAGCGGTCTCGGTCAGGTTGATTGAGTGTATACTTGCTAATATTTTCATTATTACATTAGTTTATTAGATTTCAATATAGGACTTATTTTTTGTATTTATGATTTTATTAATTATATATGTGATTATTCATTGTAAATAACTTCATTTTTTCTTTAAGAAAACAAGCTAAAATATAGGACAACTACTCCTTTAAAAGTCATGTTGCAAGTCATGTAGCATAGCATGCAATCTATTTGGGAGAGATAAATCCAGCATATCTTGTTAGCTTGAATCATTGGAAATGACGTGACAAATGAGACCCGACATCACTAGTATGCCTTTGACACAAACAATCCACTCGCAATTATAATTTATAAGTAACTTATATATTGATCGGGTTCGGGTTGGGTCGGGTAACCCGAGACCTCAACCCGAACCCAACCCAAGTTTTATCGGGTTGGTGTTTGTACAGCCCAAGCTTGAGATCAGACCCGATACATCCTGCCCAAGCCCAACCTAATGTCGGGTATATCACGGGTAGGTCGAGTTGAACCCACCCAACTTTCAGCCCTAATACCAACAAAGTGTGATCGATCTGGGAATGAACACGTGCTTAAAATGGACAGTAATTTCCATGCATTCGTCTGTGTGGGCCCATCACTATGGCTGAGTTCCATCCAACCATGAATTGGATGCTTCCCACATATTAGGCCTACACCCCAAAAATCCAGCCCAATCCATTACTTAGGTGGGTCACACCAACGAAGCAATGGGGACATCAGGAAAAGGGGTGGACGCCGTGCCATCAACTTAATCATCTGGTGGTCCCCACCAACATACAGGGCACCATCAAATCTGACGCAGGGATGAACATGAGGATAACTACTCTGAATCCATGGAGCTTCTCTGGACTCCTCCCAGAGACTTCTTGAGTCCACAAGGAAAGAAAGCAGAAAATAGAAATAAATTCTAAGAAATTCAAAATTGATTAATTGATCCTAAAAACGAGTTCACAACCCTTTAAATAGGGGTACCAAGCAATGGGAAAGAAATCAGAATCAAACTACAACTAAAACTCCTAGAAATCGCAATTTACTATAAATAGTAAACTTACTATTTATAGACGGTCGTGATGTCTACTAGTGCACAAGGTTTTCGGCCAAGAATAGTGTCCTATTTGGCTTCACCAAACCGTTCTTCTAATTATTCTAAGCTCTTTTCATGTTGGGCGCAACTCCTAAAGCCCGACGGATGAAGAGTTATAATCAAACTAAAACTTACTATTTATAGTAAAAACGAAATTAAAACGAGGAAATGATCGTCGATCCAGGGTTTTTCGCAATTCCGGGCGTCATAACCCGGCATAGGGGGGTTGGTTGGCTAAAGTAGCTCATTCTACCCCAAAATCATATATTTTACGTCAGCTAACTCATTCCGGATTGTGAGATACACCCGATCTAAGGTCCGATGGTCCGGATCACTTCTGTCGTCGACCGGGCCTTTTCTGATCCATCTTGGCCACGAAACTGTCTGTGACCCGCTCTACATCAGTCCCCTCCACTTTAAAAGAACTCGTCCTCGAGTTCTCATCCTGCGCTGGTTCATGATACTTGGTCAGGTCCGCGACGTTGAAAGTCCATGAGATCGCCATGTCATCTGGAAGATCAACAACATAAGCATTGTCATTGATCTTTTGAATGATTGGGACGGGTCCAATCTTCTTGTTTTTCAACTTGTTGTACGTCCCGGTTGGAAATCTCTCTTTGCGCAGATGGACCATAACGCGGTCGCCCACCATGAACACTTTTTGTTGCCGGTGTTTGTCCGCTTGTTCTTTGTACTTCTCGTTCGAGGCATGTAACTTGGTCTGCACTTTCGCATGGATGCTCATGATCTTGTCTGCCATATGTTCTGTTGCAATGCTCGTACCTGGGTGCTTGGGCAGAGGGACCAAGTCAAGCGTGTAGCGAGGCACTCGTTCATAGATAATCTGGAACGGTGATTTCCCTGTCGAGCGGTTCACCATGTTATCGAATGCAAACTCTGCTTGAGACAAGGCCAAATCCCACAGCTTCAGTTTTTCTCCTGAAATATAGCGAAGGAGGTTTTCCAACTGCGATTCACAACTTCGGTCTGCCCATCAGTATGTGGGTGTAAGCACTGCTGAATTGAAGTCGTGTATCGAATCGAGTCCACAAAGTCCGCCAAAAGTGGCTAATGAACTTCGTGTCACAATGAGAAGTAATGGTCTTGGGGACCCCGTGTAGCCGTACGACCTCCCTGAAGAATAGATTCACCACATGTGTTGCATCGAGGGTCTTCTTGCATGGATAAAGTGTGTCATCTTGGAGAAACGAT